>JAHDVE020006971.1:0-27462 GCA_022606495.2 Halesus radiatus | reverse complement strand
CATGCAAAAATTATCTGGATGATAGGCTTTGTATAATGACGTGTAACTCTTTAGGTTAGAATCTAGCAAGCAGTGATAAATCGCGAATACTTGGTCATTTGGATAAAAGTGAGTAAGTGAATTTACCAGAGCTTTCTTGTATCCTGATAGCTTTGATTTATATAAATCTGACCTATATATGTGTCTGATGATATTTTCGGAAAATTTTGCATTTTTAACAGATCCTAGTAAAGCAGTATAATCAGACAGTAGCTTTTCGGTTTTCTTGACAACATTTTCAATGATTTTAGCCTTTTGGTCGTCAAGCACTATCTCATCAGCACAGTTCTGGGCAATATATGTAAATAATACCTCTATTTCTGGAAAAATTAATTTGAGCAAAAAAAGACAACTATGACAGAAAAAGTCATTATCTCCAGTCAAAGCTCCAAAGTTGTTTACCAAGTAAGTTTTGTAGGAGAACACGTCTCCAACTTTGTACTTTCTCATGGCTTTTGCATAGAAATTATCATTTTTCATCTGTATATAATTGTAATTGACGATAAAACCAATATCAAAATATTTTTCGTAATAGGTAGACAGAACATCAGCAATAACACTACGACTATTCATTTTTGCAGTGATATTTGATCGAGATGGAATGTGTTCCAAGAATATGTTATCTTTCACCTCCCGTGTTCGAGTATAAAGATCCATACAGTCTTGTGGTAGCGCATTCAAACGGGTAAAGTAAGCTCTTTCAGATTCATCCAGGCATACAATATTTTCATGCTTCAGGTAATCAAAGATAAAAAATTCGCAATCCAAAACTCGCAATTGCAGATACTTATCATCATGATTGTGGCAGTAAAGAAGGGACTCGTCCCTTTTTATCGGGCAGTTGTATGTCTTAATCAATGTCAATATATATTTATCATCTTTAAGCTCTACATGCAGTTTCATATTATCCTCATTAAAATTTCTATGTAATCCCGTAATGTGAAAGACATTGTTAAGTTTTACCTTTTTGTCATGGCTTTCTGTATTTCTAGATCTTGATCGCAGTATATTTTGTATAAGACCAATTGTTGGTATTATATACAGGATTTTTTGGTTGGAATTTTCAAGTGACCTATTGCAAGAATAGATTTCTATAGAGCACCCCAGTGCTCTGAGAGTACATGCCAACGCATTCTCGCAGGCGCCCATAGTATCTTCTTGTAAATTGTTTTTGATACTTTGTGCAATCAATGCAGTTAAGATCTTACGCCCATAAGAACCCTTTACATTTCCATCAAAGGTGTATTGGACAATGCAAGGCGGATTGTTTTGGCTAGCGGGATCGTCTAATGCAATTTTTAAGAAATACTTGCTGTCTGCCAAATACTTATGTTGTTCTGCATCTCTTTTGGAGCACAGTGAAAAAGAGAAGTTGCATATTTTTGGGATTTGATGCACTATATGCGTTGCATGAGAAGAATGCAAAGGAGATATATCCCGTATAACTTTTGGATATGCGACGGATATATTACGGTTGGTCTGCACGCTCGGTTTATAAGTTGGTTCTTTACTATCGTTAAGCTTTGCAAACTTCTCGACAATCAAGTTTCCCGATTCTTGCGCTGCTGGTCGTTTTCTAGTTTGATCTTCTTTTGCATCCCATTTATGCTCAGGATCAGAAAAAGCATTATTAGCTTCGTGATTGTCATTTATGCTCGTAAAAACTTTTATAATTCTACCAATATAGTCCGATTCGTCGAAAGGCGATGAGAATGAATTGGAGCTAGTGATATTTTGTGGATTACTACTTTCTGGGAAAACGCCACATGATGTACTTTCATCTCGGTCGTTATATCCATCTTTTATCAAGTATTGAGAATTTATTGCTTGTGTATTGTTAAGCAGACTATGATTTTGATTTTTCAATCTATTTGCTTGATCCATTTTTTCAGTCTCACTTTTTACAAATTCTAAAGCTATTTCAAAATTCATCTCAATATCTTCAACACTGCAGTTAGCATTAGTTTCTTCTGGCATTGCAAAACCCAAAAGTTTCTCTATCTCCTCTGTGTTTAAAAAAGACTGATGTTCCATATGTTCTACCCCTATGGTAGAATAATCATGCAAATCTTGTATCTCTGCACACTCTGGTATTTTACTCTTTGATGGTACAATTCCGGAGCTTTCTTCGGTATTATATAATTTCACATTATCTTGTTCAAGGTTTAATGGATACTCATTTACCTTTCCATTACTGGATGCCTCGGAAATGTACATCCTCAATGCTGCTTCATCATTCAACTTATTATCATCATTTTTTTGCGCTTGTTCAAATAGATTTAGATTGGGCTCATAGATTACAGAGATTATCGTTTGGCTTTCAGTCAAGAATTTATCATTGCCAAAGAAATTTACGGCACTGCTTTCTTGTGCTTTGGTTGATTTGTCCTCTGTGTTTTGAGTTACCTGACATCTTTGCGTGCTTGTGTTTTCGTGCGATTTGATTTTTTGTTTGTCTTTGGATGTCTTATTTTTGTAGTCCAATGTCGAGTTGATTATTGCAGGGTCGCGGGTATCAACAGGTAGCGCCAAGACCTTGTTGCTATTCTTGTTTATAGCGTTATATGCAAGTAAAATGTTGATTAATCTCATCTAAAGACGCGAAGAAGTTGCAATATAAATAGCGTTGGGATCAATACAAGATTATCTTCTCATTTATTTCATTTCCCTTTTTGTAGATGAATGAAGAAAAGATAAAGAAAAAATGATAAGGAAAGTACCAGCGTAACATTATCTTACGTATATGGATAAATAAAAAAATAGTGGAAGAATGGACATACAAACGCCATTAAGGGTAATTATAATGGGGTCAAAGTCCACATTACAAATGTCTTAGAACGAAAAAGAAGATCAAGCTGTTTATAATGAGATACATTCTTACTTAAATCTTTGCTGTCACATTTTTTTTAAAGAATTTATTTATCCTTTTTTTTTTATATCTTATTTTATCGTATTCATGCATGACAAACTCAACAATAAAATAATCATCATAGAGGTGGGAATAACCTCAACAATCATTCCTCAAAACAAAGGAGACCGAAAAGTACAGGAATAATGATATGCTAGCTAAATAATTAGCGAGTATGTATTAATGCGAAGTAGAGCTTATACAGTTTGTCATTATGTGGGACGGCATTGTAACAAATTATTATGAAAAACACGTTAAGATGATAAGAATTGATAACAATCCAAAGGCCTACATTCAATTAACAATTTTGAAGAAAACCTTCGAGGCCATTTCCTTCGATTACAGAAGGAATGATATGCTTAGAGGAATAAGAAGGGAGGTTACAATGGCTGACGCTTGCGATGAGAGTGTAAGGTTGGTAGTGCAACATGGTGACGAGGTGTAGTCTTCAGATAGGATAAAGGTAAGAAACAAATTATTCATATAAATAAAGATGTGTTGGACTTGAATTATTTTTGCAATATTACCAGCGTGATGTTAATCTGTGATTTGCTATAATATAATTGTTATGGTATTCTGAGCTAACGAAGAAAAGAAAGTATGATATTCTAGAAAATGAGCAGAGGATTTTTTTTGCGGAAAAACAACAAAATATTTCGTATGTTATTACATAGGATGGTATTGTGGCAAACTACAGCCAGCATAATAAGAAGCTGAAATTAACACCTGTAATTCAGCTATACGTGCAATCCTTAGTGCTAAATAAAACTCCAAGAATATATCCCTTACGCCTATCAGAGGTTTAAAGATGGGCTGATGGGGAAGAAGTCATATAACATGCAACTGTACAGATGATTAATACTTTTACTGATGAGTAAACTGTGTCGATTTATGACAGATAACAACTCAATTCATTAATTTTCGATATAATTTCAATGATAGCATTTGCAAGGGAGGGAGAGAAGAGATGCAGTTGACCTGCCAGTTGATGAGATGTGTAAGTTGGAATGTAATGAAGCAGATGCAGGCAAAAAATCAAAGCTAAACTTTAATAACCCATAAATCAATCTTTATTACCGTTAAAGATAAATCAAAGGTATTTACATGAAGGAAAACAGCATGCGGATGGTGAGAGGCTATCAGCGGGGAAATATGATAGTGGAGCCCCTACAGTGACTATGGGCGAATTAATAGAACGGGGAAATGTATATATCCCAATAAAACATCTTATAATGGTATATAATTAGTTTGGGTATATGATCACGTTTGATAATAATCCAGTAAGATTTACAAATCCTTATTTCTAAAAACTTGGGTATATACGTCTGAATCGTGTTTGACTATAATACTTTGATTAATTCATCCCATATAGAACCTAAAACGATCTAGTCATAGTATCTTAGCAACGCTATAATGTGCTTTACAAATATAGCTTTAAGTATCTTTTTTAGTACCAAAATTGGGTACATGCATCTATATGGGCTTGATTTAGAGATTATAAACTTGGTTTCTGCTGGCATAAATTGATGTATACTATTGCAATTACCAAGCCGAAATGATGTTTTCTAAAATTTACTATTGCACTTTCAATTTACATGATTTACTATTGATGTATTCACAAACAAAAAATTATGCGACAAAATTTAGTATGTACGGAGGCAAAGTGGAAGCATAATAAATAAAAAAATCGCAAAACACATTTATTTTTTTACCTTTTGTTTATTTGAAATTTACCAATCATTGCACTAATATCATCACTGTCTCCCGCAACCTTTGTGATGCTAAAACGGCTTGGCTTGCCATTTCTTTGCCCATTCTTTCTATTTTTAACCTCAATATTTATATTCAAAGAAGATACGCTTATGGTCTGCGATGTATTTTTTTCGGTGCGTGACATTTCTAGCTTATTGTATTCCCTTACTCTCCGTAGTATATTTGCTTTGGTGAAAATGCGACTAGAGGTTCTGCATCTGTTACTTTTATCCATAAAATATTTTGATCTTTGTTTATATATTGTTTTGAAATCCCGAATAAGCGATAATTGTTTTATATTGTTTTCTGTACAATATGGCTTATTAGATGGGAGCGTAATCTAAGCCCCCAACTTCTTTTCTCATAGTCCAAAGTACAGTAAATTAATTGCGTGCGTTATAAATTAGCATAATTCGAAAAAGCCTTCAAGAAACAGAAAAAGAAAAATTGCATTTTTCATTTGATGCATAATTACTACATAGTATCTTATAAGTTTACCGATAAAAAGCGTCGCTTATCATGCTGACTTTAGATTGGGGAAACTATGAACTAGAACAATTCGAGAAACCAAGAACCCAAATATGCATCTATCTTTTTGAGATCCTGTATATATCGTTGACACTAAAATCATAACCTATGGAGAACGAGACAGTTTATTTATTTAGGTATATATATTTTTTTAGTTTTGTAATTCCGCAGAGGCGAAGAAGAGGGCGGAAGAGGAATAGATGAGATAGATGATGTCATGAAAAGGCTGCTGGATAAGACGGAGGTTGCAACGGAAACACCGGAGTAAAAGATAAACAAAGTATACCAAATAACCCATAATAAATAAATATAGTTTTGTAATTCACTTCCTCCAGTTAACCAAGCACTAAAGTGTATGATGGGAGTATTCCAGATAAGTTTATAGGCGATGGTAGTTGATTTTTTGGATGGTTTTTTTATCTAAGAACTGATGTTTGAAGTTTTCCATCTGGATATGTAGATATGTTTTTTACCACTACTTGGGGTGTTATAAGGGTTTTAAAGAGTGATTCAGCAGTGTTTCCCTTATGATATTGTATTCTATAAATAAAATCATGTTTTTGTAATTCACTTACAGACATTTCAAGGGCTCCACCGTCACCTGCAACGGTTTTCAACCTCTCTTCCATCCATATGCTTTTCTCTTCCGTGCCAAGAGCTCGTCTTTTAGCTTTCACGAGAAGTCGTTCTTGCGTCATCTTAGGCATCATGTTAACATATGAGTCTCTCGGTTGTCAATCTTAAGTTTCTTTCTGTACGCTTTCTAATAGTTGATAATCATCCCATCATATATCGTGTAATTCAGGTTTTATATATGTGAGGAACAATAAAGATTTGCAAGTAGGTCATAATTGTGCTTTTTCCGTTTCATCCGTCCTCAGATTGTCACAAGAAACGATAATTAATGTTAATTATATTTGATTAATAGGTAAGCCATTTTTTACCCGTCTTCACATACGAGTTTGTTCAAGTTTGTCAATTCATCTTATTATTGTCGTTATATGACCGTTGATTAATTTCGGTCATATTTTAAAGTAACATATACTAAATATGAAGTAATATATTATGGGGGTATAGTTTCTATCTGTATAACAATTTGTCAGATGCGTTCGCTTTTTAGGCCAGCACTGACATCATTGACTAGTGTCATCCTCTCTTCCACTACTAGCCTTTACTTATCTAATTCTAACCTCCTCTTCAAGCTTCCATAAGAGACTTTCCAAAGCCATCTTAAGCACTCTGGACTAAATGTATCCTTCGACTTTTTTTTAATTCTATTTTCGTTTATATAAAAATGTACTAAGTATAAATGTCAATTAAGGAACAAACATGCACTACAATTTTTGGAAAATCAGCAGAAAATGCGATCGACCTTGTATTTTTTATAACCACAATGTAAATGTAATTTTGACTTGATAACATAGTTTTAAGCTTAAAATCTCATTTAATCTCCTTTGTAATTCTACATATATTTATCTTTACTAGAATTGTAGCTTAACTATCATGTTAATATGGATTACAGGAGACACAGTATGCTTAAAGGAATTACAAAGAGGCTGATGCGATAGAAGAAACGGTGAGAGTGATGGAATCGGCTGAGGGGACTAGTAGTCTTTAAGATACGTGGAAGAGCACACTTAATAATTCCTAAATAAACAAATTATCATGTTGAAATAACCCCATGAGCTGGTTGCTATTAGTTGCTGTAAGAATGCTTAAAGACCTTTTTATTACTACAAAATCTCATATTTGATTTTGGCAGCAGATCTAATCGCAATCATTCTTACTACAAAACCCCTGTTACTCATAAATTAGTCTCTGATGCATTTGAAGCAAATCTTTAGCCTGCATGGAACTATTTTGGAAGCTTAAGCAATATTTCTGCTCTTTGTATATAGGACAGATCAAATATCGCCCGTCGCTCAAACAGTGTCGAAATCTAATACTACATAGTATCAAAATATGTAAATCACGACATCTGTGTCTTATTTTGTACCCGAGTTTTTAGCTTTGTTAAGATATACACAGAAAGACAGTAAGTATTGCGTGTTACTAACAACATTAAAAGCGCATATCCCGTCGTTACACTTTATCTAGAAGGGGACATATCTTCTTTTTTTTTTACTTTTGGCTATTTCTTATTCTCTATAAAGGATATATTTCAATTGGTTACTTCCCTTCTTTCTCCAATAAGAAAGAATTCAAACTTAGTAATCTAGATATTCCTTAAGCCTTTTGACACAAAGGAAATCTAAATAAAATAAATCGCTACGAGGATTTATTTGAAATGTTTCTTATCTGGATAAAAACTACGGGAAACTATATAGAAAACCGAGTCTTGCTTTTTTATTTTAATTTAAATTTGATATAGTTCCAGTAAGCATTATTGTCAAGTTAGATGCTTTACATCCTTTTTCCCCCAGATTTTATTTTTGACGACTAATCAAATCAATTTATCCTTTAATTAAAAACTATAAATTAGCTTTTTTTATTCACCCCAATGAGTGAATTGAATAATGGAAACAAGAAGAAGGGAATAATGATTGTTGCAACCGTGCTAGCATTAACAGGTGTATTGGTACTAGGAAGTCTGTGGTTCTTCCAAATTTGGCCATTCTGTGGAGTGAAGAAAGACATTAATACCTTTGTCTTTGAGGTCAATGACGGCATAAGCAAGAACAAGGCTTACAATGCTTTCGAGACATTCAGCAAGTTAAAGAAGGATAACTTAGATGGATTTGAAGCGGACGTCTTCGAAAAGGTGCAAGAGAATGTTAAATCATCAGAGGTTACACTTACCAATACAGAGAATGCTTGCTTTATCAATCCATTAGCCAATACTGTGGTATCTTTACCAATTGAAGAGATAAAAAAATTTGCAGAGACAAAAATTGATACTAAAGATGATAACAAGTTTGCCAATCTTTTTAGAGAACTTGCTTGTCAAATTTTATTGTCTGAAGTAAAAGGAAAGGTTAGTTTGAAGGAGTACTATGCGAATCTATATACATTTGAGCCATTGAAGTCTAAGGATGCTGAATTTAAGAAGATTGCTGATGCAGAAAAGACAAAGAAAGAGTTTGAGTGTCTTAAGGAGATAATTGCTGAGTTGCAGAAGACAATGCCGGAATTTGTTGCCAAATTGAACGAACAGGATGCATTTAAGACCCAATAAAACGTTTTTGTTATTTTTATTTCTTTTTATTTGGTTTACACCTAGTGAGTTGTCTAAGATAGTAATGATGACTGTTGAAATTTTAAGCTTACAAGAAACATGAAGCAGTGCTTTGGATGTTTTTTTATATTTATAAGGCCAGCAAGTTTCATTTAATATGAAAGTCTTTTCTGTACATTTATTTGCTTACAGACTACACCTCATACAAAATTGTATACATAATAGTACTGTCGGATGAGAAAAGACGGGGATAGTGTAATGAGAGAAAGAAAAGGCATGAAAATCTCTCAATAAGATCATATCCTTCTTATCTTTACTGGAAAAAATAATGGTACAAAAGGACTGACAAAACCATCCTTGTCGGAGGAAGACAAAGAATTGCACGAGGTATTTCAAATTAATGAATACATGAAACATTTGCTTTATTATATGACTAATGGAAGGAGTTGACAACAACACGAAGACCTACATCCAATTAACAATTCCTAGGAAGACTTTTGAAGCCATATCCCTCGATTACCGAAGAAACAATATGCTGAGAGGGGTGAGAAGAGAAGCCGCAGACACTAACGCCTATGAAGAAACAGTGAGGCTTATGGTGAGACAGGGTGAGGCTATGTAGTCTGGATAAAAACAAAAAGTTAGCAAGTTTTACCAAATATTAAATATATGACTAACGGACGAAGCACCGCCAACATCAATCATTAAAAATTAAATTATACCGAGTGATACAGTGTTTTGGTCATGCAGCGGTAATTTAATCCGCAAATGGAGGAATAGCGCTTTCAGGCCCATCGCATATAATCTTGCTATTTGTTTTTACAAGGCGACAGGTTCACCTTAGATTACGCCCGATACAATGTTTACATGTCAAAGGTAAAGTCTCGAGTCGTTTACTTTACTTATCTATAATGTACAGTGTGTGATTAGTTTATTATTACACTACGATTATCATGAAATCAATCTATCCGCCTATATAGATTAAGTTAGCATGGTGCAGTCATTTATTGTCTACAAAGTCTTGGTCATGTTTAAAACGCCCCTGAAGGCAGCGTCTTATTCGTTAATACCCGTTTAACTTTTTTTTACTATTAAGGCCCGTTTTTGTTGCCTCATGGCATAGGCGATTGATTCGACAAGATGCAATGAATGTCAATTGCTTTAATACAGCTATGTTTAGTATTGTTTTGCCGAAAGACATACATTTGATATTTTTATATCAATAATTGTTGTCAAAATTTAATAAGTATTAATCATTTACTGCCCAGTATTAATTTGATAGAGAATAGTAGGTCTTTTTTTGGTCTTTTTGAAGATTTAGGTGTGACAGCAACTGTCGAACATACATACAGTCTCTTGTTCTGCGTAAGACACTTGAGGCCATGTCTTTGGAGCACAGGAGGAGCATCGAGGATTAGTTAGACAGAAATTGTCATAGAGTAGTCAATAGAGAAGATGTGTGAGGCTGGGACGAAACAGGAGACGGTTTTGCTTTAAAACATTGATAAACCATACATTAACCCATAAATAATTGAAAAGTTTTGCATCCTCATGCATTTAATCATGATGTTATTCCTCAATATTTCACATTTATAAAATAAACCGTATCTTTATGCAGTAAATCTAAACCCCTTTGAGGATGGAATAAGCAAATAACATAACAATCGCTAGTTATGAATTTTAATCTTGAATAGAGTCTCTGCTGTTTTATATTAACTGATAAATCAATCTAAACTTTCAATTGCCCCAATATGTTGATTTTAGCCAAAGAAATTCATAAGGTAGTTTTTAGTGCGTTTTTTGCAACTATAAAGCAATGCATGCTGTCAAACTTATCTATGTCGAAAGAAGAAGCTAGAAAAATTTTGAATATCACCACTACTAATACAGATAGCATAAATGAAAATTTCAAAAGGTTTTATGCCAATAACGCGGGTTTTGAGTATTTACAACAAAAAATCAGAAATGCACACAAAATACTAAATAATCAATAAATAAATTTTCTCTCATAGATTTTTGTCATATAAAGCATATAGCAATTTTTATTGTGTTATGTATAACAAAAAAACACATTAGCCAATCATCTGTTTATCGAGATTAATCATTCTCACGATCATCTCTGAGCTGCATCTAGTAGCCTGCCTTGGCTTAAATAAGTTTACTTATCATATGATAGTTTTTGTAAAAAGAATCTTGTAAAGCACATTAGAATAAAAACTAGCTTGCGTATGAGAAAAAGACTTTTATTTAACAAGCCTCAGTCTACCCTGAGTCTATGCACATAATGATCCTATTTCGTGTATTTCAACAAGTATAAGCATCTGTCTTGTAAACAGAATACACCGACATCGTGATATATGGGTTATATGGCAGGCCTCTACACAATAAACAAAATATTTTCTGTTCGAATAATAAACTGTTTTGCAATCATTAGTTATATTTTAACCAATAAAACACATTAATAATATCGAAGGCACTTGATTAGTCCATGTAATTTATACAAGAATTGAATCATTATTATTTTATGGAGATTTTGAGGAAAGCAGAAGCAACATACCCATTTAATGGTTACAAACTAAATGCAGAAGGTAAAAAGTATCGAGAAATAGGAACTTCTATATTGAAAGCGAACAAAGTAGCTATTGTCATTCTTGCTGGCGGTCAAGGCTCAAGACTGGGTAGTGATGACCCAAAAGGATGCTATATGCTGCCAATCGGCAAAACACTTTTTGAACTGCATATTATGAGTGTTGATGCCGTAATGAAACTACACAATGCAAAGATTTACATTATAATAATGACAAGCTCGTATACGCATGATGCAATTATGAATTTCTTTGTCGCGAACAAATATTTTGGTGTTGAGAAAGACTTGTTTGTATTTGTACAACAAACAGACTGCATGTGTTTTGACTTTGATGATCAACCATTAAGAGATGATCGTGGTGACTTTGTTATGGCTCCAAATGGGAATGGCGCAATATTTGAAACGCTTCATGCAAGTAAAGTATATGACAAACTGCCCGAAATAGAGTTTTTCAATGTTTTCAGTGTGGACAATGCACTTGCACGCATCGCAGATCCCGTGTTTATTGGGTTTTTAGTAGACAAAAAACTTGAGTGTGCAAGCAAGACTGTTACAAAGCTACCAAATGAGAGTGTCGGTGTATTTGTAAAAAGAGGGAATGTGTTGTTGGTAAAGGAGTACGGTGAAATAAAAAATAACATACTTGAGGACAGCAATAGCAGACAATCAGGTAAACTAGCTGATCTAAGCGAAATAAGTGAGGAGGAGCGTGGAGAGGGGAATTTGGCAGATGTAGCTTTTTTTGACCAGGGTAACATTTGTAATCATTTATTTACAAAGGATTTCCTGCTAAAAGCTGCAGATGCAAGCTTACCAGTGAATAAGGCTATAAAAAAGATTCCTGTATTGAAAAATGGCAAATACGAAAAACCCGACAAAGAAAATGGTTACAAATGTGAATTGTTTATTTTTGATGTTTTTGAGTTTTCATATTACAATGGAATAATAAACGTACCGAGAGAGTATGAGTTTTCACCTGTAAAAAATGGAATAGAGAGTAGAACAGATAATCCTACAACCGCTGTAAATGACCTACATAAAAGGAGTGCACTGATGCTTGAGATAGCAGGTATCCCCGATACTGATGAGAAGATAATAATATGGCCAGATCAGTCTGTTTTTGGTGAAAATTTAGACAAAAAAAAAGATTTAGTTGAGTAAAAATAACCGTGTATTATAGCAAGCCTAAAATACATAAATGTTTACTACCTTTCTATACCATTTGCTATCATCTTTATCAATGAAAAATTGAGTTTGGTTTTAATCCAAACTAAAAATTATATCGTGTCATATAAAAGCTTTCTCCTTACACATTTATTTGGTTACAGCTCCTATGACTTGAATATTAATGCTGCAGAATATCAGCTTACTATTTTTTATAAATAATTTATAGGAATAGTAAAATTGAGTAGTTATTTATGGGTTATAATAGATTATGCGCTTATAATTTACCCTCGGTAGCTTTAATACATTCCAACTTGCACATCTTTTCAACTGCCAATTCAACTGCATCTCTTCTTTCCATTCCCTCGCAGATGCTTCTACAGTCTTCAAAACATATGGTCTCGAGTGTTTTATTAAGTGTTACTGTTTGGATGTATGCTTGTGTCTCTTAAGAGAGACCCAAGGCTTGCATGTATCGTTTGTAGGAATAGTAAAATAAAACTAATAAGTTTTCTCATTGCAAATCAAATACCACTACAAATACATCAAGCAACTAAAGGTAAACCCGACTATTGTGGTGTACATCAAATCAATGTACTGAATAGATCGTAAGATCATCCCCATTGAGCATCGCAGAGTAATTAAAAACGAACAGGTAAAAGTCGGTTACTTAACAAGCAATTATAGGTTAGGGGAGGCCCGTCTTGCAAGTGGACTGCTGCAAGACAAGAAAAAATCGGAAATTAACCTTAAATTAGAGTAAATTTACATGTCATGTTATTTGCTTACCTAAAACACTTGTAAAAATTTTCCGTAAAGTTTGTTTTTTCTTTTAGTCGATACTGATACGGAAACGCTGAAAATTAGTTTTTCGTGATCTATTACAGCCAAAAACCGAATATGGCCAAAATACATTTATTCCGTGTAAATGCTATAATAAACAAACGCTTACTATGCTGATGTAAGTTCTTTATCAGTATTACTCTTAATCGATGCGAACAAAATAACTAATAGTATGCAATTTTTGTAGGATAATAAGGATAAAATTTTGCTAATGTAGGGGGCATTGAAATAAATTAAACGAAAATTGATCTCTAATATCCCCGAATTCCCAAGATATCAACGCTATAGTTTTGGGCATGGTCAAGTAGAATAACATAATTTTTAAAAGCTAGGTCCTAATCAAATAAATATATAAAAAAACATGACATTTATTAATTTGCTATTTGGGGAAAACTCTCATCACTTCATTAATACTATCTTCATGCACTCTAAACCTTTCCATAACTTCTTAATAATATCCCGGGGGCCACCCCGACCATACCTTTGCAGGCTTTGGTTACTTGGCAAATAAATATAAGATATGGAGATTGAACAGGGGAATTTCTCCTTAAAAAAAGCAAAATTTGAAGAGGATGTAAGCGGCAGTATAATTGCCAAATCTTCTACCAAGACCAAGTTTTACTAGCGATTTGGTATAGTAATGCAAATATAGGCAAGATTTAGGGCTATCTCTAAAATCCCAAAAAGAAAAATGAATAGAGCAATTAATAAAGTAACTGCATTCAACGATGCATATTTATGAATTTTCTAGAATAGATTTGTATTCGGCCTTTAAGTAGTATGATGATTGTGTTAGATTTGGTAAAAGATGAGTAGAAATAATTTTTAAAGATTAATTGACTAGGTTTGGGGCATATTCTGCTACCTTGCGAATTTTATAGTGATATTAGATGCCACTGCTAATATTTATTTATAAACCAAGGTACAAAAACGCCTATAGAATCCATAATATTAGCTAAGGTGTCGGCAATGTGGAATCCAGAAACAAAAAAAACAGGTGTAATTAGAATTATTTATAAGATTAAATAGCAGCGGTATATGCTGGTCATCAAAATTCGGCTGCACTTTTACAAACTGTACTTATGTTTTTATTATATTTGTTTTTGATATTTGGTGATGAGGTAGTGGGTTTTGTTGCCTAAATTGGCGCTATTTTGATATATGTCGTCGTATTTTAGAATTGCAATCCTTCTTTTTTCTTGGCTTTCAACAATTGTTTTGACATTTGCAGTAAACCAAAATACACCTTTGTGTATACAGAACTCTTTAATACTATCCAAATATATTGTCACACCCGCCTCCTCATAAGCTTCTCTAATGGCCGCTTGCATTCGTGTTTCGTTTTTTTTGATTGTGCCTTTAGGAAATACGTATTTAGATTTATTCCTGCTTACAACAAGTAGAAATTTGTTGTTGTATCTCGTTACAATACCAGCTTGCAAAACTTTTTGCATGAATGAAATATTCTGTGCTTTTTGTACTGACAATTGAAATTATACATTAAAAAGGAGTAATTGATACATTGCAGACAGTTTTACTCCTAAAAAACATATAAAGGATCATGTAAATCTAGTGACTGTAGTTAAACGGTATATAACTCCAGTATAACCCACGATGAGTCTAACATAAACTTCTCTGCACAATACGAATCCGACTTTTCAACATTATACTAATCCTGTAATCAAAGCGTGTAAGATTATGACAAGAGTGCCCCCATGTTTAGCTTGTAGTGGATGTGTTATTCTGGATTACATTACATATGAAGTGATGAAGTAACAAGAATGCTACGGAGTAAAAATTGTTTTGTTTTGTCAAATTTTTATGATTCCAGCTATCATGCCTTATATGGATGCTTTTAGTTGTTTTTCCATAGGCTTGACGGTATGCAATGCATTCGTATAAGATCTTTTTGTTCCGAATGCGTGAAAGCAAATGTTATATGCTAGTTGCTTGAAATATCCGCTTAACCGATATCATATTTATATCAAGCAGGGTTGTGATTTAGCATATATATTCCAATATCGCATTTTATTGCATCAATCCAATGGTACATGCACCATAGAGATTTTTGCAAGACAACAAATAGAAAAAGAAGACCTATATATAATCATAGTTCTTCTTGAAACTCTAGAGGCAATGTCTTTTTATTGTCGCAGTCACAATAGCTGAAAGGAGTGCGAAGAGAAGCTCCAATTGATGTCACCATCGAAACTACAAAAGTTTATGGATCTGCAGGATGTAGATGAATAATTGAAGAATACAAAAAGTATAAGGCTTATTCCATTTTCAATTGAATGTTTTAACAATAAATAGCATAATGTCATATAGACATGCAACCATTGCAACTCAGCAAAAAAATCAATCGACCACCTGGCTACGAGATGTGGCAGGCTGCTATACATAAATATGTGCACAGGCATGATGAAGTATTAAGATGTATACAATTACACTACGCAACACAGTTTGGAATTAAGAGCTCTAAGAAAATCAAAACGCATACGACGACCAAATTTTTAGAAAACGACCATGCAATTATAAAAACGGATACTTTTATACATACTGACATTAAGATCAAAAATAACAAGCCTGATATCTATATCCATGACAAAATTCAAAATAAAATAACGCTGGTAAAGGTGGGAATTACCTCACAAGATAATCTTAAAACAGTGGAGTCGGAGAAGTACAGGAAATACGATCTATTAGCAAAAGAGCTTAGCATAATATATAAGTGCGAAGTTGAGATCATACCATTTGTAATGACGTGGGACGGTATTGTTACGAAGTACCATAATGTTCATGTAAGAAAGATAGGAATTGACAACAATACCAAGGCATACATCCAGTCGATAGTCCTCAAGAAAACTCTCGAAGCCATATCATTTGATTACCGACGGCATAGCAATGCAAGAGGAGTGAGAAGAGAAGTAGCGGCTGTGGAGGCACTTGAATAATTAGCGACATCTCTGGGGCTATGTGAAGGGGACGAATAGTCTAATTGTGGACTAATTGGAAACCAAAAATCTTCCTCAATAAATAAATCAAATTATGTCATATATATTACCAAGGCGTACATTTACCTTCTAGCGATGGCAAATTAAAAGTCAAAACGAAAGACAGATTTATAAAATAGATTGTAATGAATGGGGAAGCAAGGATGATATGATAAATTTTTGTGTATCGATTAGATATTGTTTCATATAAATGGGGCCTGTAACATTGCTCGGTGTAATCAGAACAGATACTGTTGGATAAAAAATAGACCATGATGCCTAACAACTCAGACCAAGTCACTAGATTCTCCAACAAAAATTGTCTGTTGATTGCCACAGGCATAGACTTTTTTTTTAAAAAACAATTAAACTTTAAGCAACAAATGAACCAAGACAGCACTGTAACAACGGGATTAAAGAGAGGAAAATGCACAATAAGAAGTAATAAAATTCCCCTTGTGCACTTTTCCCCTTAATATATTTATTAAAAAAGCATTCGGTTTTTCATCATCTTAATCCGCAATTTCTCAAGCTTTGAAATATCTAGTAAAAGGGAACAATCTTTACAGCAAATGATGTAAGCTGACTTGTGTAAATAGGGACCTTTGCCTATCTAAACTGAACCTAACTATTGCCATATTGGATGACATAATTGCAATTACCCCAGAAATGCAATAAAAACTCTAATGCATATGAGTTTTAGATGTTTTGGCTAGGGTCTTATGATGACAATCGTTAACCTTTATATAGAAGCTAGGGTGAGCGTATAGGACATGCGAGACCATTTGAATGAGGATAGAGAGGGATCGACTTTTTTCATATATTTATTTCGTGCTCCGGTATCTGATGCTAATTTCCGGCAATGAAATATTTGAGTATACAGATTACCAAAATATTTCAATTAGATATATACCATGTGATCTACCATATTTTTTAGTATATGGCTCAATATGCAAGGTGTACTATTGAGTGCTTTAAAAAGTACAGACGCAGGCTATCATCTTGCATTAAAATACAAAAGAAATTAAAGGAATAATTTTAACATATCAACGTGTTAATCAAATCCTTAGTAAATTGATATCTGTTCCAGAATCTGATCATATTCAAGAAAATATGAAATAATAATTAGTAGCATTACATAATGTTAGTTTAATACAAACGTGTAATGTCAAGCATAAGGCAAGTGATCAAAACAGAAACAATTTAATTATATATTGCTAGTTTGTCCTGCGATTTTTGTAATCATACTGAGCTCCCTCCATGGTTTTTTTAAAGTAAATGCATGTCATTTTAGCAGTCTCCCTTTCTTGCAAGATAGCCTGATAGTACTCAACTTTGTCTAGAAGATTTCCCAAGTCCATCTTTGCCAGTGGAACAAAGCCAAGCTCTAGCAAAGATGGCACCTTGTAATTTTCGCTATCATTTTTTTCATTTGCTGTATCTGCTATTACTCTAAAAAAATGCAGTACTGGTAATCTAACAAATTCGGCTCCAACTTCTTCTTTTCGATTTTGGTATTGTTCTATCAAGCCTTGATTCATGTCAAAATTCAATTCGAAAAGTGTTCGTAAAAGACAATCAATTACACTTATGTGTATATACTTATTAAAATTGTTTATAATGGAAAAGGCGCGATTGAGAGATTGAAATTGGCTATCATTTGCAAGATACAAGTAAAGATTTCGAATGTATGATATCGAAGTTCCACAAAATTCTTTAACTAGGGCCCGGGAATAAATATATAGTGTGCTTAGTACATTATTTTCAATTACAGCATAAACGCATACAAACCTGTCTGATAGCTGTAAATCTAGATCCTCGTAAATGCCCGAGTATTTTACACAATCTGCATCAATAAGAAAGGTGTCAATTATTTCCTCGAAATCCGATAAATGCATTTTTGCATCAGCTAAGAACTTTTTCGTAGCCTCTATCCATCTCTCTGGCCATAAAACTCTTTCGAAAAACATAGAATAACTAAACGTCAAGCTTGTAACCACACATTTCTTATTATTAGTTTTCAGCGCATCATATATCGAGCTACATGTATCATCAAAGCTAGAAATACTTACTGGAATATCAATCTCTTCGTATAAATATTTTTCTTTTTTGCAGAAGCTTCTGGAATTGATATTGTCGACCTCAAATTCATGCCCATATCTTATAAAGCTCAAGATGTTATTTAGGTATTTGGTAGGCACATTAGACAAGTAAGACATGCCATTATCCAAGTTTTTAGTGCTTCCAAAGCAGTGATCTTCTGGCATAACTCGGAGGTATGGAACGTTATATACAATATCAAAAAAACAATTTTCACTACTCGCCGATTTCCAAAAAATGTATATATCATACTTTGTTTCGTTTTTACGCATGCTTATACACATACAAGAATGATAATCGACAGAATCAGAAGAGATCGTTTCGGAGATATTTTTTTTGTCATCCTCGCTTAACAAATACCATTTGTAATAGACATCTGTAGCAATGAGTATTTCTCGCGGCTCTTCTACCAACCCATTATGTATACCTTGAAAGATCCTTTCATACATTGATATGCCGTTATCATCCTGCAAACCCGATATTTTCTTGACAAACTCGTTCATTTCAATTTCGTACCGCTGTACCGAGAGATCGTTTGCATTCTTTGTAACTAGATCAAAATTTTCTACCGCAAAACCAAAGCAAAAACAGCTTTTATGTTCTGTAAACCTGCAACGTAAATTTTTATAGATTTCTTCCGCCAGCCTATTTATATTGATGCAGTTATTTATATCAATAAATATATGCTTTGGATCTTGGCTAAATGCGATACTGGATCTTATTCTTGTGAGGATATGACAGAAGATATCTACTTTATCTTGAGTAAGTGGTTCATTGACAATGACTACCGAATCTCTGCATTCATTTATTTGACTAATTGTAATCAAATTTTCATTTAGAAGGATTTTATTCAAATTTATCATTGACTGAGTGTTGTGTTCTAGAAACTGAAAGTAAAGGCCGTATATGGATTTACTAAAACGGTAAAAGCGTGTTTTATGCTTTAGTTGTTTTTTTAATCTCTGTTCTGTTGTAATACTTTCCTTCCTGCCACCCTCTGAATTTCTTGTAAAATCAAATGCTATGATTACTAAGGTCCTATGGAAGTTAATGTGATCGTTTAACCTACAAATGGACAGCTGTGTCTTTATTCGGGATAAGTGCAATTTCAAATGATGGTCTAAAGCAGCCCCGGCCAACCCACGGCCCGCGGGCCGCATGCGGCCCGCGGTGTCCATTTTTGCGGCCCGCGGCGCTCGATCGTGCGGCCCGCGGTCATGTATGAAGACAAAGTTTTTCAAGTATCATGTACTTTAGAATGTCTATAAATCTCATTAATTTATTACAATTTGTTATTACAAATCACATTCAATTTTTCCAATAGAAATAGTAACACCAAAGGCTCAAATTCTGCTGATTTATGTTTCCCGCGCATACCTCTCGCGCGAGAAATCGCCTTTTGGTTGATAACAGATGGAGCGCATAACTCCTATCGTTAAGCGCGAGAGAAACCTTCTTTCTGCTTGGAGCGTCGCCGCGGGCCGGCGTGTGTTATTTTCGTAACTATTCGGTGTTGATAGGGTTCGGCAGGTTGAGATTCGTCATTATTCTCCGATTCTTGTCGACGTGTGTCGTCTGTTGACGGTATCGCACTCATAATACTATTTATAGTCTCGACGTCTAGTTATTTATAATACTTACAAAAAAAAATTAAGTATGAAATATTTTGTAATAAAAAAAGGTAATTATTTTTGTATAATGTCTGTATGTGCGGCCCTCGAAATATTTTTGGTCGTCAATGCGGCCCGGGGTGCAATTTGGGTTGGCCAGGGCTGGTCTAAAGGGTTGCCGACAGTACCTTTGATTGCGTAATTGATGTATTGGCGCAGTATACCGCTGGCTAGTGGCTGATAATTGCTTTTAACTATCCATTCACTGACATTTTCCGATACTGACTCAATAGTAGACGTGCGAAGCATATGCTGCATTATTTGACGCTTCAAATTATTGAAGTCAATACTGTTGACAAAATTATCTTGCATGAATTTGTGAACTATTGTAGAACATTTTATAACTGCCATCTCTTTATCCTTTCTTTCTTTGTGATTTCCAGGAAAATGATAAACAGTATTAATAATTCGATCACATGCAAATTCCACAAACGCCTTTTTGCATATTTCTTTGATTTTGCGCTTGAGATGCCTGTCAGCGTAAACCCATATGGTATCTTTGATTCTTTGCATTCGTTTGTACGCTTTAATAACAGATTCAAGTTCAACCGTATTATCAAAATTAATCAAATTAACGCTTACATCGACACGCTTTACATAAACCTCGTTATCTAACTCTGCAGCATAGTTTTGCAATGATGCCAAAATATCAGGTAAATAATTATAATTTCCTGGCATATCTAAGCATTGATACTTCCGTATACATATAAGCGTTACTTTTTCTTTTTTTTCCGGAACGCCTACTAGTTTTGATGTAAATTTTAATAAACTTGATATATCTGATTTGTCCATATCAATACTAAGTGCCCCATACTCACAATTTTTAATTCGATCAGTCAAACCATTGCTGTTCAAACAAGCACTTTGTAATTCATTGTGAAAATTCTCCGGATCAAAACAATTGGCAATGCTATATTGTAGAACTGCCAAAATACAGAAAAAACGTAGTAAAATTTTTGTAAAGTAAAGAAAAGTTTGTGTTAAATTTTTGCAGGTATTTCTAAGCACAGCCTTATTGCTCTTCATAATTGGCAATCTTTTCTCTTATTTATGCCTAATGAAATATGATAATCGGGGATAAAAACCACTGTTTATATTGCAAATTTGCAAAATGCCAATAATACTACAAACAGCTTATCAAAGATTAAAATACCCGTTCTGCTAGGAAGATAAGGAACATGAATAAAGTGAAATGCAATACTTTTGTTTAATTAATATAAAATGTTTAACGTACCATCACATTTTTCTTACAGACTACCAACCCACCATTCGTATCCATTAATTCGCCAATTTTGTAACGCCTCAGTCCAGCATCCACCCTAATAATTCCTTTGAATATGAGTTGCCTCCTATGACCAAAGGAGATGGCTTCTGGATTTTCCAAAAAAAAAAACTCGACTTTTATTAGCTTTTTTTGTGGCGGCAAACTCTCATCACTTCATGATTCCTAACTCCATGCACTCTAAACCTCCACATCATCCGCTAACACTATCCTGGGGCCACCCCGACCATACCTTTGCAGGCTTCGGTTACTTGGCTGGATTTTCTAACATTCTTGTTTGTGATAATTTCGCTGTTCTGTAGCTTTATAGACAAAAATTTTACTATTTCGTAGTATGCGATTTGCGCAGCAAATGAAATGCTGTGCGATGCTGATGTTATGGGCATGACAAGCAAAAGGCAAAGTGCGAGGTCAAAGAACTAATTACCTATAAATATGCTAAAAAGATCATATTTCTTGTGATTAATCCAAAAGAAATACATTTATTTAAGGAGGTTTAAGTATAAATTGAAATAAACATTGTGTTTAAAATCTAGGCTAGTAAAAACTAAGCTTTGCGCCCTAAAATGTGAAAGCTTGAGCAAAGTTTACGAGAAGCTATTTGTAAATAGAAAAATTGGTAAGGTCAACTAGCCAATGTCTTTTGTCTCTATATTTAAACATTCTAGATCATTAGTGTAAATTTTATAGATACTCAATAAAGGCGTTTGAAAAAAAAGTGATGTCTTTATTATTATATTCAATGAATTTATCGAATCACGAAATCAGGAACTATAGAAAACACTTTCAGCAACGTGAAACAAGACGTGTTAGAATTTGTACAGTATATAGTAAAACTAAGACTAAATGCGCTTTTATTTGCTATTGTGCATCTAAAATCTAATATCGTACAAGGAGAATTAAACTTAACCTTGCTTTCATCTCTGCCACACTCACATTTCTTCGCACAGAATAGCTGTAAAAGCCGATGTGCATCCCCGCAAGTGCATGTTTAAATATAGCCAAATAACATGCTACTTTAGATCTAGGGCCCTGTATTGATTTCAGTCCTTGTATTTTCCCTCAAATTCCTTTATTTAAACATAAAATTGGTGATGCATAATTAATTTTCGTGTGATGCATAACTGTAAATGCTAAATGCAGTTTTTGTTTACAGTCAAGCCACAAAAAAAAAGTGTAGAGTCCTCAAATATGCTTTTGGCTTTTATCACTTTCTGTTTCTAATAAAAAGCTTCGACACTACAGAGATCTGGTTTAAAAGAGAAAATATAATTCCAACAAAACTTATGCCATCAATCGACATAGAGAATCACATTCGCCTATCTTCATAGAGCCCACGCGACAGCATCTCTTCTTTTCATTCCTTCACGAAATCTTATATTTTTTTCAAAACATATGGTTTCGAGAGTTTCCTTCGTGTTACTATTTCTATGAATGCCCGCAATTCTTTAGATTGGCCCAATGCTTGCATGCACCGTTTATAGAATTTTTTAGAATAACAGAAATTATTTTTACTCTGCGCTTATAAAGCAGGAACGGGCTGCACAAACACACATATACATAATTGTTATTAAGGAGTATTTTGCATACCATGGACAGCATAAAGCCTTTTACAACGGTTATTACATTTCTCCTTTAACCTACTTGCTTGCAAATTATTGTGGTTTCCTACATGGGTATAAATCACGCATAATACCATACGTGAGGACTTAGGATGGGATACTTACAAACTATTATAAGCAGTATGGAAAAAATTGGAATAGACAACCAAGTTGAAGCATACATTCAGCCTAGAGTGCTTAGATGACTTTAGAAAGTCTCTCTACTGAAGCTCGAAGAGGAGGATTAGAATTAGATAGTAAAAACCTAGTGGAGGAAGAGAGGTTGACATCAGTTAATGATGTTCGTGCTGGTCTTGCGAAGAATGCTTGTTACAAATTGCAAAACAGGTAAACATTGCCCTATTTATACATTTTTTGCCTTTACCTATGCTTCTACACTCTTTTAGCAGCTGACATAATTAAAATGAGCACTTACTAGCTTGCTATTTTATAATGAATCTACTATTTTGCAGTTAAAATGCAGCCTTCTATCTTTCATATAACTTAAAACACATAAAAAGCTCATTTAGTTTGTGTTTGGCACTAGATATATATGGCTCCCAAGTTTATGTTTATCAAATGTAAACCCATCCTCATACCAATCCTTTCCCAATCCAATATGCCTTAATTCTTTTATCAATTTGCCAGATTGAATCAAAACATAAATCTGCCGGGGTCTGAAGAATAATTGGTGACCATGAATAGATTTATTTATGTCGTTCTCTTATATAGTTATTCACTAGTTTATATTATTAGCTAATTAATTAATTAACAAGTTAATTAATTATAAGCATAATAAATGAGTTGTTATTAAGATAAGCGAACTAGTGATTTGTCACTAGTTAGCTGTTGATAACGATACCTCCTTCTATTGTTTTTGAGGTGTCCAATCTGATAAAACTCTTGTTTAGTCTGTATGTACTCTTCCCGTTTGTCACCCTGTAACTGTCAAAGTCAAGTACTTCCTTTATTATAAATCCTTCAATCCATTTTGACAACATCTTGTTTTGGTCATTGCCCTTGTATATGAGAACTCTGTCACCCTTGTTAAAGTTTTCTTCATCTGTTATTTTTCCTTTAGTTATATGGGTTTTAGCGTATTTATCGAAATTTTCATTGCGTTTATTGATTAAGTCTTCTTTACAGAAACTGCTTGATTTGATGTTAAGGGATTTATCAACAGGAAATACTGGCTCAGTTCCATATTTAAAAATATATGGTGAGGTTTTTAACGCTTTGTGATAGCCAATATTTGTCGCGTACTCGGCCTTTTTGATTTTTGATTCCCAGTCTTCGATGTTAAAGTTATTCAATTTTTTTAAGTTTCTTAAAAATGTTTGATTCACTCTTTCGACAAGTCCCATCGTCTTGTGATGGCCTGGGCTGTTAAATCTCCATTCAATTTTAAGTTCCCTTGCAAGTGTTTGTATTTCTTTATTTGTAAATTCGTTCCCATTGTCAGTTAGGATTAATTTTGGTAGGCCATTTTTCTCGATTATTTTCTTAAGCGCCGCAGTAACTGTTGTACTATCCTTTGTATGCAAAAGACAGGCGTTAGTCCATTTGCTGAAGTGATCTACACAGATCAGAATATACTTGAATTCACCATTAGTGCCTTTAAGTTTGCCTATCAAATCAATTTCCCAAAGTTCATTTTCCGTATAGGTTTTCAGAACGCTGTTTTTCGTGTTTATTTTTAATCCTCCTTTTTTCAGACATGTCAAGCACCCCTTGATGTGTTGTTTGATGTCCTTTTCATGTCCCTTCCAATGTAATTTATCTTTGAGCTGAAACACCATATTTTTTACCGATCCATGCCCAGTAATTGTGTGATATTCCTTTAAAATCTTCCTTTTTTGGGATTCTGATAGTTTAAATGTTTGAAGCGCGCTTATGCCTTTTTGTCGGCTCAATCCGTCAGCTGGATTCGTCTCGCCTGTTATGTATATTGGATTAAACTGATATTCTTGTAAGATAAGTGCCCATCGCAACAACCTCGAGCTTAATAGTGTTCCTTTAGTCAGGTGCTCTAAAGCCTGGTGATCTGTTTTGAGTGTAAATGGCTTTCCTATTAAATAGTGCCTAAAATGCTCCATACTTTTAACAACCGCTAATAGCTCCTTTTCAGTTACGGAGTAGTTTTGTTCAGCTGCCGTCATTCCTCTCGAGAAGCAATAAATTACTTGCTCAAGCCCCTGTTCGTTTTTTTGAGATAATATTGATCCTATCGCGTTTTGCG
Organism: Halesus radiatus; assembly: GCA_022606495.2. Classification (NCBI taxonomy): domain Eukaryota; kingdom Metazoa; phylum Arthropoda; class Insecta; order Trichoptera; family Limnephilidae; genus Halesus; species Halesus radiatus. The sequence continues at coordinate 2,581 of JAHDVE020006971.1, read as the reverse complement.
AGGCGTCAGTTGTTAAAATAAATGCCTTACTAAAATCAGGTTGGCTCCTTAAGGTTCTACATGCAATAATTTTTTTCATTGTTTTAAATGTCTCTAATCCAGCCTGCTCCCATTTTATTTTCCTCCTGCTTCGTTTGCTTTCACCTTTGAGAAGAGAGTTCAATGGATATGAGATATCGGCGTAGTTTTTGATATACTGTCTTGACCGATTTGCTAGCCCTAGAAATGCGCGCAACTCGTTAATGGTTTCCGGTAGCTTGTAATCAAGTATAGCCTTGATTTTTTCGGGATCTTGTTTGACCATTTTGTGCGGAATTATATTCCCTAAAATTTTCAACTCCGTCTTGAAAAACTTACTTTTATTCTTGTTCAGGTAAATATTTGCCCCCTTTAGTTTTAATAACACGTATTCGATGTGTTTCTGGTGATCTATCTCATTTTCTGAGAATATAATGATGTCATCCATATAGGGTAGAACGAATGCTCTGTCTGGGCCTGCGAATATTGAGTCCATTATTGATTGAAAAGTGGATGGTGCATTGCATAGTCCGAAAGGCATTCTTTTAAATTCATATCTTATATTGTCTAACTGGAAAGCTGTTTTTTCTGCGCTGTACTTCTCTAGTGCTATCTGATAATAACCGGTTGTTGCATCCACTATTGAGAAAACACTTGCCTTTGCTAGTCTGTCTAGGATGTCAGTAATATTTGGTACCGGGTAAGAGTCCTTAACAGTTATGTTATTGATGTGTCTATAATCCACACATAATCTGATTCTACCGTCCTCCTTTAGGATTGGGACTAGTCTGCTACACCATCTGCTATTTGATTTTTTAATTATTCCATCTTCCAGCAATTTTGTAACTTCTTCCCGGACTTTCGGTTCTAAGTGTACTGGGATTCTTGAGTTGTACTGTTGTCTTGGTGGATTAGTTCCCGTATCTATCGTATGCATTTTTATGGTGCATAGTGTATCTTTTGAGACCTTGTCCTTAAATATGTCACTGAACCGCTCCATGATTTGATGCTGATGAATCTGGAATTGGCTGTGTTGCTTTGTCTTCCTCATCCTTGCCTGATTTCTTTTCGCATATGTTTTTTCTATCAAGTTGTTGCTCAAGATAAATGGGTATTTGAGTATGAAATTAATCCCAAGAATAACACACCTTGTTTCTGCTGTGGTCACGTAGGCGTCAAGGAAATAGCTTTTATTGTTAAGACTTATTTTTAATCCCTTAACCTTACCTTTGCAAGATATCGTATCATTGGACGCTGTTTGTATCTTGAGATCAGTTCCAATATTGTATATAGCTGTTCCAGCTGGTAGTAGTGACTGGTTTATTAAAGAAATGTCGGCACCTGTATCAATAAGGGCATTAAGCTTTCGATTACCGATGTGGATTTTGGTTTTAAATGGATTGTTTATGTTTGTTTCGTAGGAATCCAAGTTGTTAATCCTAAAAGAGGTAACATAATAATCTTCGCTTTTATTAATATCATCTGGATTTTCAACTTCAACCTGTTTAATAGTATCACGGTATTCCAACCTTATCCCTTTCCTTTTCAGCTCCTGCAAGATTCGGCACTCTTCTGAAGTGTGTGTGCCCTTCCCATGAAGTTCACAAATCTTAGTCCGTTCTGGGTATGACCGACCATTAATATTAGGAGTTTTCCATTTACGTCTGTCTCGACTTGTATTGTTCAACTTGTTGATGCTATGAATTCCTGTTCATCTTTATAGCACAGCCACATCGAGTCTTCTAGTGCTCTAGAAAAGTCAAACCAGTCTTCGGTAGTATATGCTATTTGGAATAGCCATGCCTTTACTACATCTGGTACTCTCGCAATCACGAGCTTTTTAAGTGATGCCAGTTCAATGCCATTTTTATCATTAATCTCAGTGGCCAATTTGACAAGTTGTTCGTATGCTTGCTTGCTTGTAACCTCTTTGATTGCCAAAAATTTATTGAGAGTTTCCTGTTTTTCCCGCTCATTACTAAATCTTTTTTGAAGCAGATGTATAAATTCTGCAGAGTTTATGTTCGGGGTTTTTTGCCAGGTTTGTGCAGCCCATTGCTGCGCTTGCCCTCTTAACTTCAGCAAAATAACCTGTAAAACTTTTTGATGCGGTATGTCGCATGTTGTCGTTATCATGGTGACTTGCTGTAACCATCTATTTACATCTTCGTTTGCTTTCCCGCTGTATGTTTCAAGCGATCCTACTACTGACGCCATGTCGGGTTCTGAAGAATAATTGGTGACCATGAATAGATTTATTTATGTCGTTCTCTTATATAGTTATTCACTAGTTTATATTATTAGCTAATTAATTAATTAACAAGTTAATTAATTATAAGCATAATAAATGAGTTGTTATTAAGATAAGCGAACTAGTGATTTGTCACTAGTTAGCTGTTGATAACGATAAAATCATTTCTAAAATCCAAATCTTTGTTTAAGTAACTTGCTTTTGATTTTTACTAGTGAGATTGATTATTCTTACCTTAGGATTTCTTCATTTATATGTTCTTTAAGTTGTTTCACATTATTCTTCAGAACTTAGATCAGGCTGCTCTGTTAC
>JAHDVE020006970.1:0-13540 GCA_022606495.2 Halesus radiatus | reverse complement strand
AAAATTTAAAAGCATTACGTACTAAAAAGCATTATTTTCTAAAATATTTAAATTAGCGCCATCTGTGAGTGCATATTACGTTTCGGTTAGCCCTTTACAATTTTTTAAATTTATTTATATAATTCAAAATGATGCAACAGAGAGAATTTGTATTAATTGAAGAAGTTTTAATAATTACTTAAAATCTAAAAATGTCCGAAACGGACGCGGGTCTCGTGATTTCAATAGCGATGTGTACGGACTGCGCGCAACAAGTTGCTTGCGACGTGAGTACTCAACTAAAGTATCGGATACTTGCATAGCCTTCTGTAGGAAGGGCCGAAATTCCGCAAAATAACCAAGGTACGACAGAGGCAGCGAAAGCAATTTTGCTGCGTTATCTACTAACTTTATGTTATCAGAGATTTATTGCTCATTTCACTGTAATTAAACGTTTCATGGAGGTATTTTATCTTAAAAACTTAAAACAATGTCTTCCCTTGATTTTTATTACAACTGACTGCTTTTATCAATTTTTATTAAACTTTATAATTTTATCATGTGCTGTGCTTCATAGTATTGGATTCCATAAGACTAAACATAAATTTTCAATTGAGAAATCACTTCCGTGTATTAAAAGATAAACCGATGGAGGTGCGTGGTGGGCGTATCCGTGTGCCTAAATTAAACTCAATCTTTCCTACTTCTGATGAAAATGATCACACATTTTCAAATGTCGAAATTCTTTTATTAACAGATTATCGATTTCTTACTTAACCGCCGTACCCATACAAACGTATGTGATACGGCCGCTATATTATAGCCTGAACGCAACGGGATACGGGATACATACTCGTACATTCAGATACCAAAAAACTATACCCGAAACCCACAAAACATTCGTATACGTCAAGTTTGTTCCTGCGTCATCTCGTTTAGTATTTGTTTAGTCAGACGAAGCTAACGGATGTGTTCGGGTATTTTCGTCTCTCCCATACAAGTTGGTATATTGTAAACACGTATTGTTGTTGCGAAATCTAATGAAAAAACCTGATGTTTTTTACTTACTTTTTGAATAACCCAAAGGACGGGCGGTTAAACTGGCGATGTCAGTTTTTACACTTCTTGAGATTATCTGTTCAGTGGTGTACGAGTATACTTATTAATATATTAGGCACCCGTTGACTGAGGAGCTGCAGAACTTGCAAATATACTTTCGACCAGCAAAATCATCATTGGAAAGAATATTAAAGTGACTTTTTAAACATTTTATACCATAAGAGTGAGTAAGTCTACATTCAATTTATTGGAATAACTTATTGAAGCTTATAAACCTCATTGTTATATTTGAGATTTGTTAATATTATCTTCTTCAATAAGTCTTTTTTTCACTAACCAACTAACCATCACGCCGTTTCTCCGTAGGGGTAGATAGACAGAGGAGATGGACGGCCACACAGCTCTGTCTTGGCACATGCTCCTTCCCATTGTGTCATACATACTCTTCTGTTGTTCTGACACCAATCTAGTATTTGATTCACTCGGTTGTATGATATCTTCTTACTTTAGCATTATATATTCTCCTGGTGCTCTTTTCTTCGTTTATCCGCTCCATATATTCAAACTGTCCAAGCGTTCCTTATTGTTTAAGTGACAGATAATGATACCGCTCATCTCACATATAAATAATATGTGAGACGAAAGATGATATCACTACATCAAACAGAAAAAGTAAAGTGATAGAAGATAATATCACAACATATAAATAATATGTAGGGTGACAGATGATAATATCACAACATATAAATAATATGTAGGGTGACTGATGATAATATCACAACACATGTCATTATCTAGGGTGACGGATGATAATATCACAAATATATAAATAATGTGTAAAGTGACAGATGATAATATCACAACATATAAGTAATGTGTAAAGTGACAGATGATAATATCACAACATATAAATAATATGCAAAGTGACAGATGATAATATCACAACATAATGTGTAAAGTGACAGATGATAATATCACAACATATAAGTAATGTGTAAAGTGACAGATGATAATATCACAACATATAAATAATATGCAAAGTGACAGATGATAATATCACAACATAATGTGTAAAGTGACAGATGATAATATCACAACATATAAGTAATGTGTAAAGTGACAGATGATAATATCACAACATATAAATAATATGCAAAGTGACAGATGATAATATCACAACATAGTAATAATATGCGAGGTGAAAGATGACATGATCACAACAAATAAATAAAACATATGTAAGTAATAAAAAATATAAATAAAAAAGTATAAATAAAAGGAATATATAAGGTGACAGATGATATTTCACCAAATATAATATTAATCTGTATATCAAATAAATTGATGCACAAAAGAACACTGAATTGTTTTCACAAAATGTTATATTTCTGAATAATACTTCATTTTTATTAATTATTTATCATCTTGAAGTTAATTTTTTATACAAGTCATTGTAAAATCACATCATTCTCTTTTTTCAAGGATGATTTTTTTACGAATTCTTTATTGTGAAATCCGTATTTCAATGAAGATGAATGGACGGAATAATACGCAGCAAAGAAAAACATAAGAAATCACATATACAAAAAATAGAGTTTAAAAATCTTCCGCAAGTGCGCAAATTTCTTTCAGATTTCTTGACAGTATTAATTTTCGAAGTGCAATGAATATCAATTGACCCGATATATTAATTAATTGGAGATTACTTCCTGGCGTCACTAAATCGCGTCACCCATTGACGTCCCGCTGCAAATAGGTCGTCGAGTAATTTTCGATTCGCGGGGGACATAGAACATAGGCGAGAGCCTAACCTAGCTCCTACTCAAGGTTACCTGCTATTTTACTCACCACACATAATAATTAATACCTCAATCATTAACCCAATGAGTTTCAAAATGTTTATAAGTCAATAATAGTACGATACTTACGTAATAACAATGTGGGGAAAAGAATCGGAATCAATCAGAAAGAATCAGGATTTGTACACTTTTTCACTAGTAGTATTTCTGACATTTGATTTTTCACTCTTATTTTTGGGTGGCACCACGTTCACATCACTCATAAACACAAACTAAGGTATGGAGATAAGTTTAAATGGTAAACTGTGTGTGTTTTTAAAGGATTTGTGATTAATATGAGGGGATAAAGTCGGTGGTATTAGTTGGACGGTTGACATTAGCGACTAGAATATTGCTGGCTGAAGTACTGCCAGTACTGGAAACAGTCGAAACTGGACAGTTGGAGCAGCGTTGCCAGGTGGGAAAATGATACTCCCTACACTCCCTAGCAATGGCATAAATCCCTAGAAATGACGAAAACTCCATTTGGTTTTATTTTATTTTTAATTTTGTTTATTTGGAAGATCAACAGTTTACATTGAGAAAACGAAATATAATGAATAAGTGATATAAATTTTACCATTTACAGGTTTCCACTTGGGTATTATAATATTTTAGTGAATCTAGAGTATGGTTAGTCAGTCGTGTTATATTGTTGAACATAACTAACTAGCCATCATGCCTTTACCCCTGCAGGGGCAAGGGTGCGCAAATAGGTTGGATCGCCACTCAACTCTATCTTGACACACGCTTTTTTACTGCATTCACATTCATGCATAAATAGGTACTCTTCTGTTATTTTGACTCTTGATATAACCCGACTCAAATATTTGATTTGAATAAATTGTATAAAGCCGTTTTTGTAAAATAAAACTGCAGAGCAGGCTTCTTCTTTGGGCACATGAATCTCTGAATAGTGGAGTGTTTCCCAAAACTTGGAAAACATCTGTAATAACTCCTAATCCGAAAATCGATAACCCAAAAAAATTTGACGAATTCCGACCGATAAATTGCTTACCCAAATATGAACAAATACTTGAATACATTGTAAAGGAGCAATTAACTGAATATATTGAGACAAAGCAGATATTAGTTCGACAACAATCGGGTTTTAGAAATAAATTTTCTTGTGAAACCGCTATTAACTATGTAATACAAGAATGGAAAAATTATAGAGATAAAAACAGTAAAATTACTGCAGTATTTTTAGACTTAAAAAGGGCATTTGAAACAATCGATAGAGATAGATTAATAAAAAAATTAAGAAATATTGGAATAAACGGTAAAGAAATTAATTGGTTTGTTGATTATCTATCAGAAAGAACGCAAGTAACAAAATATAGTGGTATAATATCAGATCCACGTCATACTAGTAAAGGCGTTCCACAGGGATCTGTCCTAGGTCCATTGTTATTTATTATATATATAAATGATATTGTTAAAGTTTTAAAGCATTGTGCCATTAAATTATTTGCTGATGATACATTGTTATATATAGCCAGAAAAAAAATTACAGGACGCCATTGAAGAGATACAAAATGACTTAAATAATGTAACACTTTGGTTAAACATAAACAAACTTAAACTGAATGTTATGAAAACTAAATTTCTGATTATTGATAGTCAAGGTGGAACCGAACATGCAATACTAACCATTGATAACATAAAGATAGAAAGGGTTAACAGTATTAAATATTTGGGTATAATATTAGATGATAAATTAAAATTCGACAAACACTTCGAATACATATCTAAGAAAATTGCTAAAAAAGTTGGCTTCCTAAAAAGAATTAGGAATAACTTGGATCTCAAGACAACGCACCTTGTATACAATTCTATTGTAACTCCTCATTAAAATTACTATTCTAGTGTTCTATTCTTATGTAACGAGGCCCAAAATAATAAACTACAGGTTATACAAAATAGGGGAATGAGGATGATCCTGAAATGTAATATCTTTACTAGAGTTAAAACTATGTTACAAAACTTAAATATGATGACAACTAAACAACATATAATATATAATACATTAACAATGATGTACAAGCTTAAAAATAACATGCTCCCTAAATATCTGCAAACTAATATTATGTATCATGAAAATATTCACAATTATCCTACGAGGAGTTGCCGAGACTTCAGGCTTCCCAAAACAAAACTTACGTGTACACAGAACAGCGTGTTTTATAAAGGGCAAAAACTTTATAATAACCTACCAAATTCCATAAAGGAAGCCTCGAGTCTTGGCACTTTCCGTAAAACATGTGCTATATACATAAAGAAAAAATTATGACTTGTATTTCTATTTGTATTAACTGTATTTCTTAAACCCTATTTTTTTTTTTGAACTGGGGTAACTGTATTTCTTTTTTTTTATTAACTGTATTCTTTCCGTTATAATTTTATGACTCTATTTATTTTATTATGTATCTTATATGTTTTTATTACTAGATGTATGAAAATTTGCTTACATCTAAATAAAGCTACAAAAACAAACAAACCCCCGACTTCTTATATCAATCACTTTCGCATTATAAATTATTCTTCTAAGAAAAACATATGATACGTAGCGTGAATGTGAATGAAAAAAAAAGTATATGCCAAGATAGAGTTGGTTAGCGGTTCATCCTCTAGGCCTACCTCTCTTTGTGATGAAACGGAAATATCGTTAGTTAAAGTTAAGGTAGGTCAAAGTATTTCCGCTGATACCGAATTCTCCCTTGGTTTGATTATTAAAAAACTCCCTTTCTTTTCTGAAACTCTTTATTTTTCCCTAGATGTGGGGATTACTCCCTAAAAAGTTGATAGTGTATCGTATAGTGTTTTCCGTTTCTTTTTCTGTTGATAAAAATCACAAAAAATCTCAGTTTTCACTTTGGCAAGTCGAATCCCGTGAGTTTTCACGGCGTGATATAATATTGCTTATTTATATTTATAGCTTGTCAATAAAATATTGATATTTAATGGACCCTCAACATGATGGGCCAAAAGCTGGCCCACCACGGATGGCCCATAGTGTAGTGGGCATAGTGGCGTCTGATGGCGTATGGCGCAAGCGGTGGCGTGCAATGTGCGCGGGATGGCCTTGTCGTCGGGTTTTCGTCCACACATCAAAGGATGGTGGGCCGGCGATGGTGGCGCTCCCTACACGTAGCCACTAGCCAACTGCTTAGTGTCCGCTTGAACGTGCTTTGGAGATGACGTCCTAGTTAGTAAAATTTACGTAGCTTCGAAACATTTTTCAACGTAATGGCGGTAGTTTGAACATGTGATGAAACTATAAAATTCATCTAATTATTCTTTTGATGAATGTATGTGAAATCCCAAATACAAAAATAAACGCTAAATAGGTATTTTTGTAAATTATGGCTCTCCAAATATTATATTTAAATTTAAAGAGGGCTCTTTATGAACCCTCTACAGAATGGGCCATCAGCTGGCCGATGGGTCATCCATAGTGGGCCAGCTGTTGGCTGTATACAAAAAAAAAGACATAACGTCGAAAGGTTCGACTATTCGGTCGTCCCTTCCTAAAGTTGGTAGGCTTGACTTTACGAAAGGACGACCGCACGGTCGAACCTTTCAACGCCATGGCTTTTAAGTATTGGCCGCCCGCTCGTGCGGAAGGCTTTTTAGTTGGAAAAATACTGTTAGAACAAGAAGGAACTCAACCGACAACTTGTCTAGTCAGTATTAAGGCCACTCTCTGACGGTCCGGTAGGGAATCGACATAAACCTCATACGTGATACCGACGGGGCACTGCGCCATACATTTTAATGGGCTCTACCTCATGGGGAGGAAGCGGGAGCGACGCGACATACTACAGTTATACCACAAGCGGGACAACAATTCAGTTGCTTCTCGGTAAACACGCCCCTAGTAAATCTATGCACTGCGTTTCGATCGTTTACGCGTCATTTATCCTTTGAATTCAAACATGGAGCGGGTATGAATTTTTGGCTAATAATGGAGGCAGAGAAATATGCACGCCTTTGTAACTATAAATTACTGGCATATGCATTAAAGGGTTATTAAAACTCTTTCCTAAGCACTAACGCACTCCCTCATATTGGTATTCATTTTTGTAATATCCAACGAGCAACGCGCCGGACCAGTTCTTGGAATGTTTTTTTTGACATTCGGTACATTTGCCGGAATTTTACATCATCTTCGGACAGTTTCCTGGCAGCAACAAATAACCTACAATGTTTATTATATATTTATATTACGTTCAATGTAGGGGTGGACCTAAAACCTCCTCCTTTTTTGTCTCATTCGAAGGAATAAATAGGATACCAGAGCCCCGTCTTCACTTGATTCTCCCGACATTTTTTGATCTTGAGTTTCACAGATCCGATAACGGTAAACATAACAGAAATTGCAATACCGACAATTTACCGGCCCCGCTACAAATCATTGCAGACCCGCCAGAGTCGATGGAGAAAATGTCGCGAAACATTGCCTGCATTTTTGCAGCACCCGGTTTATGTCGATTCCCTACCGGACCGTCAGAGAGTGGCCTAAGCTGGGTCTCCTGCGAACTTTTTTTCCGAAAATTTACACAAAAACATTTGTTTTCATACACATTCCGTCTCCTGCTAAAATGTTTTGCTTTGGGAAAAACAAAACATTTTGCATAGACAACAAGATGAGTTCAAGAATAATCTTTTGAATGTATTAAATATTTTTATAGGTTGGAATAAAATATTATTGTTGTGTTTATTATTTGAATAATAAAAAACAATGTAAACGCAATGAATGTAAAAATAATAAGACATATGTTGTGTAAACTACTGTAATATAGTCAATTAATGTGTTTATTACAATGATTAAATATGCATAAGCACGACTTTCTCAATATCCACAAAATTAATAAAAACACCTTTTATTACTTTAATTACACCAATTCCAGTCACCGGAGAAGAAAAATCATGCATTTTAATTAATTTAATGTTTCGAGTTTTTGTGTGGCTTTTATATTTTTTTTTATTAACGAAAAAAAAACCCAAACAAACAACCTACAAGTCTATATAATTTCTAATTAAAACATTGTATTATATATGAAGTAGGTTTTAGGTTCTTAATCTTTTTTTGTTTAATAACAATAAAAACTAACAAGAAATATTATATTATATCCATATTTACCTCACGATGTTTAATTTTATAAGTTCTTAACATGGGGGCTGTAATGCTATTAGAAATAGCACACAAAATAAGAGAATACGCAACAGTTAAATAAATTATTATTATTACTGATACATAAGCAAACTTCTTATAATAATATATTATAATTTCACTCAGTACACATAAACTAAAAAAAACCATCCGATTTATTTGATGACCATCAGACGGGCACATAGATAGGACCGCACCGTGTGGGATTTAAAAAAAATAAACAAACCCCTCCTCCACTTTCTCTCTTCACCTGCGAAAGGAATGTTTTCCATCGATTGCGGAAGACAAAAACATTCTATATCCACACAAAAATGTGTATGGTAACGCCCCTTTGCTTTGATTTTTTTTGTGTAAATGTTTTCAAAAAACAGTCGCAGGAGAAGCGGCTTGAAATAGCCGAACACTTCAATCGACCATAGACATGGATTGTGTTTCTTTTTTCTTTTGCAATTCTACGTAAACACTTTTTTTTTCTTTTTACTATTTTATCTTCTATGACGTTTAGGAAATTGGCCGAGTAAGCCGGTTTGCCGCTGAATTCCGAAATTACAATAAAAGTGCAGTGTGGTGCAGTTCGTAATTAATATCAGTTAATCTGTTCGGGTGTGACGTGAAGTGATAATTATGGGAGACTTAAAATCGTTTTTGCACACCTGGTGTGCGAAGAAAAAGCTAAATCCTAACTTTGAAGTCAGGGCCACAGGTCAGTGATTTTAGTTTGATTTTCCATGTCTCCCAACACTCCTCCTTATAGGCTTATTATAGAAAACCCTCTCTGTTTCTCTTTCTATTTTTTAAGGAGATTATTTTCCCGTGTGGGGTTAAATGTAAAGAGGAGATATCCAGCATAGCTCTTTCCATGCCTATTTGTGTGGTGGCCATTTTCGCAATGTTTTTGGTTAGAGTCCATGTTTGCGCTCCGTACGTTATATACAATACTGGAAGTATACACTTGTTAAATACACGCATCCGGAGGTGTTCCTGTTTTTTAGGATATGGCTAGTTGTGCTGGATGCAGCCATTTCAAATTTTCTTTTTTAAAATTTCGTATCAGTTTGTTCTTCAAGTTCCTTCAGCATTAACTTCAGATCTTAGATATTGTTGCAGACTTACAATATCATCAGATTGATCAATATTATGGAACGTAACCGAGTAAAACAGAACTTGATAAATATTAGGTTAGGTTTTTTTAATGTTCTGTTTTGACACTTTTGTTTTGTCTAGAACCATCATTGAATCCGGTGAATGTTATTTGTCATAGGGCCGAAGCACCGTCAGCGCTTTTTGTGCGAGGTTCGCGTGGACACCATTGCGTACACCGGCGTGGGCAACTCCACCAGCAAGAAGGACGCTCAGCTGAACGCAGCGCGCGACTTCGTCAGTTACCTGGCGCGCACGGGACACGTGGCGCCTAAGGAGGTACCCGACGCGGGCTTTGGACAGCCGGCAGCCGAACCGGCCAAGGAAGAGTATCAGGATGAAAAGCCAATGAGACCCGTGTTTCAGGTATGTTCATAATTGTTTTGGTTATTGTTTTGCATTTATCTCCAATTATAACAACACTTAGTTATTTATTAACAATAATAGTATACACGGAATCTCAGTATAATGGATTTGGAGAGGCAGGAAGCTAAGCTCCTTTCTATACAATGGTAACAATTCATCAAGCTGACCTTGAGAGGTTCTCAGGTATCACTCCTGTACTATCTCGCCGACGGTGCCATCTATGTGAACAAAAAGGAAATTGAAATGGCTAATAAAGCTATTAATTTATTATTTAAAAAGCTTTGAAACAATCAAAACTAAGATATTACAGTTATGCCTTCTTGAGTTATTAGTGTCTCCCACATGTATGTTTCCACCTGCGTTTTTCGATATTCGCTCCAAAGCGGTCGCCGATATGCTATAATACAGCCTGCTAGCCGAAAAGTTTTGTTAATTTAGGTAAAATAGTCACCACACTTCCGCGGGCGTTCCAATCTGTTGATTGACTGATCTCGCGCGGAAGTGTACGTGTAAAGAGATTCCTCAGAGATCGCATGATACGATGCGTGATATGTTGTATGGTTTAAAAGTTTTGTTCCAGTTTTGACCATAGGTATCATAGGATGGACATCAATAATAATAACATTGTGTCATAATTACGCAGAAGATTATAAATTACTTATGTATTAACAGTGCAAATTTAGATAGTTTACTTGCAATGTTCGTTAAAAAATTAACTAATACTGACTTTTTAGTTTCTGTTCTTTGCTTTTGATTTACCATAAGCAGTCAGTGAAAAGTCATAAACAAACCAAAAAAACAAATGCGCAGCACGCACTTAAATGCTTACGTGTAAAGGCATAGCACGCCGATTCGGACTGCAGGTTACTGCCTTTAGACGTACGTTTCAGCGGACATATTGGAACGGAGTGTGGTGAGATCTTGAGTCCGAAGCGTATTTGTAATGTTCGCTATTGTTTAAGATCTAGAATCTCCACTCCAATTGCCTTGATGATTCAGTCTCTTCCACTTCTAACGGTCCTGCGATGCACGGAGAGCCGTATGCACCCACGTTCTAGACGCCTGTGAGCTTTAATGTAAAATTGAAGTTTGGGTACCATCACAGAAGGGTATTCAAAAATGTATTTGTTTACATTAACTCCGAATAGAAGGCCCCGAGGAAAATAATTTGCTTCAGGGCCTATGCCATATTTGAGGAAGCTGTGTGGAGGGTCTTTTTGAGGAGAGGAAGGAAACATAGAGGCCGGCAAATTGTTCCACAGCCGGGCATTACAAACTCAAGAACGTCTCATAGAAAAAAACCCGTTCTCATGTACAAATGTTGGGTGCGTATTTGGTGTGTTTTTCGGCACCAGTGCCGAAGGGATCAATGATGCTAGTTCCTCAGAGCATCTTTCATTGAAATACCGGTAGAACAAGGACAGTATTCCCACCTGGTGCCTGTGCTCTAAAGATTGCAATCCATTTGTTAAGACGGGAATCTATCAAACGTTCTGCTCGTTCTGCTCGTCAGAGTCAAGGGTTTTTGTCAGGTATTTTGGGTCTTCAGATGAAAGGTGGCTGCCAAGTTCAGCAGTGGGGCGAACTTGCAGTAGGAATGGTAAGGTGAGAATTAAAATTAGTTCATCGTATCTGATGTCGTTATCTTCCCACACACTCTTCTTTCAGAGTTTGTTTGAATTTTTTTGATTTTTAAAAATTGTTAGTTGAAAAGTTTTAGCAGTCCAGCGACGGATGTTAATTTTATTATTACAGGAAGAGAAAGAAATCATTTTGCCGACTTAAGAAAACTGCCGATCCCATCGCCTCCATCATTACGGAAGACATGTTTCACCAAGAAGACAGAGTCCTGGCCTTGGCCAAAGCGTATGCAGAGAAGCTGCGTAACTTGGAGCCAATCCAGCTACTTTTTGCTGATCACCTAATTCACCAGGTTCTCTTAGAAGGCCAGCTGAAAAACTTGAATAAGAATTCGGCTATCAATGTTTATGCTGGAGTTTCGGATTGGAGTAAAAACAACAATTATTTTAATAATGACTTAAATGTTTCACAAAGTATTTCTGAATCGGTAAGAAGGTCTGATGTGTGTTCATTTTGTAATGTTTCTTCAGGACCTATGACTCCGGGAACAAATATAAGTGATACTGAATATTTGTTTCAAAGTGTTAGAGATTTTCCAAATGAAACGATTCCCGAACCGATGGAAGTCGAATAGATAGCCAGGTACTCCCCAACCTTCCTCCTTCCCATCTCCTTACCCTCCCCACTCATAACATAATATATCTGTTATTTTCTAATTATAATAGGTTAGGTTAGTCAGTGTAAATAAAGCGCACTAGAGGTGAACCTTCACAAAAGTGCTCTATAGAAATGAACTATTATTATTATAACATATACTGTCCAGAGTCCTGCTGGCTCTAGACAGTTGGAATTATTGTGCAGAATTCACATTAAAAAATATATGAATGGATGCTGTTTATTTGTTTATTATGTCCGTTCTCGGTTAAAAGTAAATTTCTCCAAGTGATTGGGACAAATCTTAGTTATGTACTTTCATTTATTTAATAAAATAAGTTTATATATTTATTTAAATAATTAATAACTATTACAGTAATAAGTTCTTTAAACCTGTAAAATATTATTAACGAATATTTTAAATAATAAACCGAATCACACAATGGCATTTCTCAATTGTACAACCATTTCCCCAATACCAAACACTTTTCCAAAAACTAACATAAAAAATAATTATTATATTTATTATTAGTAATAATTAAATAACTACTACAACCAAACAAAAAACTTATGCTAAAAAAAACACCATTTAATCGGAGTTTGAATTGTAGTGTATGTAATATAAGAATGATTTTTTTTATTAAAAAATTCATTTTAACATGTAATTCCACCATGAATTGACAGTTTAAAAATTAAAAATAAGTACGTAATATACATACATGCTTCAAATTTCCTTAAATTTCACTCACAAATACTGAAAAAAATACTTGTAGATTTTAACATTCTTCTTTCTTATGAAACAATTGAAAAACGTGGAAAAACAATATGGTGTCCTGCAAATTCCAACATTTCGTGGCTCCTGATACAGAAATGACAGTGAGCTGATAATACATTAGTTGCATTGACTTAAAAACTTTAGAACAGTTGTCCACAACCTTTTATCTGCCATTGTCTAAATTTGTTTGGGTAGGGTACACACAGCTTGACGTGGTTAATATTGCAGTCGGTGGTGTCATTTAACCTATTAAAAGGTTACTTTTTAATACAATTATTATAGGACGCGCAAAGAAGGCACTGCAGGCGAATTTTTCCAATTCCAAACCTATCGTTCTGAAAAATTAAAGAACATTCAACATAGCCTGTTGCAACACCTTTCGTATTTTGTAAATCAGAATGGAAAATGTTAAATATTTATTTTATCATAGCAAATGTCCGGAACTCCAAACGATTCCTGTTAAATAAGAAATATGTAAATCTCTTCTGTTGCTTATTTATTATCTGAAACAACATTTGTAGGCTTTACACTTATGAAATCTATTAAAAATATCAATCTGGCGCTCAGGAGAAAAAGCGCCTCAAGTGACAATTTTGGTAGGTTTAAGGTCAAACTAATAATTGGTTTTTATTTTTATCGTTGGTAAAGTCTTAACAAAGAAATCTTTTGGTTTTTATAAAATGAAATCCTTAATGCATCAAACATACAACTTAAACTTGTTATAATGTTTCTACATTGAGTCAAAGTCAAACCGCAAAACTGCTAGTTAATCCTAACTGTCTTAACTATGCCTCATTCAAAGGGCTATCCCATCAAAATACACATACCAATTTTATAACTAATTAAGGTTTACAAATGCTCAGCTTCATTCTTCCAAATGCCAGAGACTTCAGGAATATTTCAATACTAAAATTATTATACTCTTCCTTAGTTCGTAGTCAATTCGAATATAATTCTTCTAAAGGGTGTTTT
>JAHDVE020006969.1:0-140177 GCA_022606495.2 Halesus radiatus | reverse complement strand
AAGTTGATGTTCTGTCTCTCTCTCTTCTAATTTTCTTTTAAATACCGTGTATTTCTGTATTGAGATGGCCCCCCCCCCACTAGGCTTTAAAGATGTGATGGCCCGTCCTTCCTTCGTTTATGATTTAATTTAGCAATAGACTTTCGTTCGCGCCACCGATTTAAGATGACTCCTCTACTGCTGCATTAAATTTTCCTAACTAATGTGATTGGAAAACTCTTTGTAGTTTTCCTTTCAATTTGAGGTTTTTCTCCTCCTTGGCCAGCGTGTAACGTCCAGCCCTATGCTAACATTCGAGTGTTTCCGATTTTCATGATTTTCACGGAAATTTTGCACTCCAATGTGGTCAATTTCCCTAGCTTTTCCGGAGTCTACGTTGTGTTGTTTTTTGTTTCAGACTATTGGAAAAACAAGGCCTTATTTGTGGTAACCCCTATTCTTTGTAGCGTAGGCAGACTCTCGCATACCATTGACAGAATTCGTATTCCTAACATTCCTATCTTAGACTTTAATGTTCTGAACTCTCTAGTATTATCCTACTATGCAATCTACGTTAATTTCCTATAGGAAGACTAGCATTTTCCTAACTTTACCCCTAAATTTTCTATTTTTCTTCTATCGTGAGTTTTAATGGGAAAACTTAGCTTCTGGGCTATACTAATTGCACTATTCCTGATCTATATAATACGACGTAATTTCAATTTCAAATTTGGTATACATAAATGTAATGATCACAGTATTATCGCCTTTCCTCATCGTACTAAGTGGTATTCTACATGGGTTAGTTTCAATGAATTTCATGGTTAAAAGGTACAGTTTTACTTGTTTTGGCGCCATCTCCATCCTCTCCTAAATTTGGGAGAATTACATGATTAGGTTTTAGTTTACACAGCTTTTGTTATGACGAGAGATCGAATACGGTTTGTTTTGCTGCAATTCGGCTCCAGACCAACCCCTAAAGTACTCAGATGACCACGTTTCCGGTCAGTAACTCTCTCTTCACAGACGTACAGCCTGACCAAATCGGTATACGTAATCTCTTCTTTTAGTTCGTGCGCTATTGGTCATCCCCTGTACCGCGACGGAAAGAGCACCTTCCTTATCCATGGGTCCGAGACCCTCCGAATTCCCGTCCTCCAGACAGTTACATTTAATGGAGATCAAACCGGTTCCGTCCCCTCGTCAAACAACATTATATACTTGCGAATTTTTGCAAGGTCCGGGTTGAAAGGCCGTCCCCCGCATCAAGAGTTCAGAGATAACCACGCTTAAATCAGCAATTATCTCTGCCCAATCGATAGGTACAAATTATAAATATATGTAAACAATACGAGTTTTTATAATCCACAATACTCCAGTTTTCCCAGAAAATTGTGGATCTGACATCTCCAACACAGGTAGTGAATCTGTGCCAGATATTCAGACATATTACATAAGAATATACGTAAAAGTGATAATACAATATATATAATAGATTACTTTTGGTTTGGTTGACAGGTTGATTTAATGAGACCCTGCTATCTCATGTAGTTTGAATTTAACTGTAGATTGATTTTTTGTTTGGAGAAAAGGTAGGACTCAAAAAAGCCCAAAATTCGCAAGGCCTGAACCTTGAAAACCTAAGTCGAAGATAAAATTAATTTTATAACATAACTTGGGAAAGTTTCGTCGACGAATGATTATGCTTATTTTGACATTTCTAATAATGTGGGTTTTGTTTGTTCTGTTGAATTCATCAATATGTTCGAACGGGAGTGGAGCGCCTTTGAATTGAATCTTTCTACGAAAATGGCGCTATAAAAATATGTATGTACGCAAACTACAAATACGTGATTTCTAAAAGAAGATAGTTCATCGCAAAAGATGATAGTTCATCGCAAAAGATGATAGTTCATCGCAAAAGATGATAGTTATTTTTCAATTAAATGTCGACGTTTGTTAAGGTACTTATTCTTCGTAAGATGTACTGAAATTCGAATATATATATATACTCATACGTATCTACATACTTCGATAAAAGAAGGTGTGGTTTGGAATGTTGACCTAGTTTTAATAACAGTCGAGGAAGTGTGTCATTGAGATATGCGACAGTTATTAAGTGTCAGAGACCCCCGTCAGGAAGCATAACAATTAGGATTCATTGGTTTGTTTTAGAATGATAACGATCTTTGAATTAATAAAAAATCGTTTGGGATGTTTATAATTAGTAACGTTAGTTTTCGAATTTAAGTGTTAGGGAAAATATATACTAATAAAATAAACAGTTTTTATAGGACATATACATAAATATAATAAATGGTTTTATATATATATATATTAAACATTGTATATAAATAAACATAAAATAAATAACGGCCATATAGATTTGATAGATACATTATACACTTTCTTTATATATATACCTATCCATACACACATACATACTCTTAGTAAAGGCTTAGGTATCTACCGGAAATTTTTATAAATACTTAAATGTATTTATGGAAAAAAAATAGGTATTTTTGAATATTTAAAAGTCAAGTGCTGGTAATGAGTGAGACAATTGAATTATCTATAGTACTAGTTTAATTATAATTCAATGCGAAAAGAGAGGTTTATACAGGTAAGTATCTAACGGAAATTATTATAAATACCTAAATGTATTTATGTAAAAATTATATTTCTGAATATTTAAATTCAAGTACTGGTATCGAGTGAGACAATTGAATTATCTTTAGTACTCGTTTAATTATAATTCAATGTGAAAAGAGAGGATTATCGTAAAATATTTAATGGAGCTAGACATACCGCTCGGGTACCCCAAAATGTATTTGAACATAATTATTTGATTAGAACGGCTTTGATCAAGTATACAAAACATTTACTCATGATAGATAACGGTCGTATAGTATTGACCTATATATTAAACATTAAATATAATCATATATATATACACATATATACAATACATGTACTTATAAATCATTAGAAATATAATTCATGTCTCCGTCCTCGCCTTCCCCGGGAGAACCTGAAAACTTTTATATTAAATGGTTGACTCACCTGAACTCCCGACAAATTTCATAATTTTTCCAGACGGGTTATACACGCCAATTACGAGGTTTGGGAAAATATTGGACTTCCCTGCCTGGTATGTTTAATCTAATTTAGAAATATTTACTTAATACAATCTAGTGTTTCCTAATTTCAATTCGTGATCTACCGATTTGTACTATTTCTTCAAATTTAATGATCTCTAAATCCAAATTTTATTAGATAATATTTAATTTTTGTTGTTTTATTTTCCTATTTTATTCTTTGTACTCACGTAATTCTCTTTACTAACTATTAATTAAATCCATAAATCGAACGCTTGGTAATATTTTAGAGCTTTATTATTTTTCTTTTACGAAATTAATCCCACACTAAGTATTAAAAATGAATTATGTGAAACTAAGACTCAGCTGTTTTTAAACTTTCACTAAATTATTTTAAACGCAATTATATTTAATTTTTCTTAAACTCGTAATAAATTCAGTTCAACATAAAATATGAATTAAATCATATTTCATTTAAACAATTTTAATTAATTCACAGAAGCTAATTTTAAAAAATCTTTAAACAAATAACTTTATTAATTTTAGAAATTTTCAATATTTATTAAATTATTATTATTATCACATTGCTCTAACAGTTTTGAGAAAATTAGATCAACAAGAGAATTTATTTTAATACAATATTAATTCGAACACAAAACACTTTATTTACTGGGTCACTTTTTTATATCACTTCACTTAAATATAATGAATTTTAGAAGACTTCGATTCAAACACTTTATTTATAAACACTTTCGATTATTATAATTTCACTTAAAACCACCAATTTTAATTAATTCACAGAAGTAATTTTTAGTATCAACTTAATTATAATGAATTTTAGAAACTTCAATATTTATCAAACTATTATTGAATTAAATCAAACTATTGTTGAATCAATTCAACAACTATTCAAAAGAATTTATTTAAAACTTTATTTAATTGTAAAAAACAAATCAAAATGAAACTTCCTAAGTCCAAAAACAAAACAATTACTTAATATCGGTCAGCACGTAATTTAATTTTCCTCGCCCGGCGTACTTCGCGACTAATTCCCCTATTCTCTCATTACATTTCCTTATATACCTAGCTTAGAATCAAAAGGATTTAACTCCATTCCATACCTACATTACATTATGTTCTTTACCAACTCGTAAACCTATATGTAAGTAACACTAATTTCGACTGTAATTCTTCAATGTAAATATTTAGATAAAATCTGGCCCGCCTCTGAATCCATCACTTTTCCTCACTCCGGCCAGGATCGAATTTAGTTCATTCCTCTAGATCGCCCTGCTGTTCCTTATTATAGAATTGGAAATTTCGATTCATGTTTTTTTTTCTGAAAATATTATCTATCGCTTATTCTTTGGTCGCCTATGAACTCGGGTATCTCGTAATCATAGCCACTATGTCATTATTGAATTTTATTTAAAGAAGCGCCTTCTTCACATCGTTCAATTTTAGAAATTCCCTTAGTCCCTGGTTATCTTGATATGCGATATCTTTTTTATTTATGAATTTTCCGATGGTAACATGGTTTTTCTCTGATCTAACATGTGAATATTCGATTAACGCATATTTTCGTGCAATTCTCAATTGATCATTATATTGGTGTAAACACTTTATAATTTCTTCCCCACCTCACCTGCCTGAGTTAATAAATATACCTTTCCAGAATGATTTTTCAATGTGTTGCACTGCTTCTTCCTGGTCTAACTGTATTACACCTTTTGCATGTACCTGTCGTCTGCTTATACTTTCATCCGGGTCGATTGATATCATCCTTAATTGATTTTTCACTACCTTTAATAATTTTATGTATTAATTTATTGGCGTTTTTACCTGCGATTTACCTACCCCAAACCTGGTAGATATGAGTTCGTTCACTTCTTTCCTGGCCACTCCCCTTTCTCCATTCCACTCTAACTCAATATCACATTAGCTTACTCATTATTATGGGTAATAACCATTACTTTTGTAAAAAACCGATATAAATCAGAGTTTATCGAAAACTCATTATTTTTTATTACTTTTCCTTAAATAAATATTCCTATCTTCCCTGTATAAACTTAATTGTTTGTTTGTCTCTTTATCACCTGAGTTTCATGTTCATCTGGTCGCTTAAATAAACAATTCTTGTCGCCTTGTTTACATTAGTCATTGACAACCTCAAAAATTTACCTAAATGTATCGAACTATATTCAAAGTAGTAGTCCATATATCTCAATATTTCTATTGAATTCCTTCAGTTTAAATTTTATAATTGATTGATACATTTCTCATCTACATTTTCATAATATCTGATGTCCCGAATCTACTCAATTAATACCTTTTATCACCTAAAATCAGCCTAGTTTCACTCCCTTGTAATTATCTACGTTCCTGAAATTAGAAAATTGTACTCCTATTTCACATTAGTCTCGCCTAAATCGCCTCTTAAGTTTGCCGAAGTTTCCATACTGTATAATTCTTGTTTCTTCCCTTTTTCATCTGCTGAAGCTATTGTTCTCTGAATTATTTTCTCTAATTCGTTGTTTTTCCGCTTAGCCTTACATGACACGTCTTTCTGTCTAAATTCTAATGCAAACACACCTTTCCCCGTGCAAGATAAATCATCACTTTGTAGTTTTTTATTTGTAATTAACATTTTGCGTATTATTTTTACTTCCTACTTCCATTTTCAATGGTTATTCATCTCTGCATTTCCCATTGTTTCCTTTAAAGTTCACGACCTATTCTCGTCCTGTTCGACCGCTAGTGAAATGTTTACATTATAGGCCGTTGATCTGAACCCTTTCGATTCACATAAATAATTAATATTTCCTTTGTCCTGTCACCACTAATTGTTGTTTATGTAAAACGCTCGTTTGATTGGTAACTTTTTCGTTGATTTCACCCAATCCTGTGATGTTTATTTATAAGAGGGAACGTCTTCTTCCCACTGCCATCTCGTGGTTTTATGTTGCAACGAGTTTTATGAATCAAAAATTATTGGATTATAATTCACTGTAATCAAACTCTCCACAAGTCGATAGATGTCGCTCCCTTAAGCTTTTCTAGCATGAAAGTTATGCATATAAAAAAAATATTTTCCAGGGTTCTATTAAAAGAAAATGATGATGGTTAGACCATTACAGTATTATGTTCAATATATTTTTATTCACCCCTGGGGAAGGTTCAGGTTGAACCGAAACCGGTTGGATGAAGAAATAATAAAGCGGAATTGAAAATTTTTTTTTTTATTTATTTATTATGATATAAAGTCATTAAAAGTATGAAAAAACAAGCAAAAAAGATAATCTAAATCAACGAAGCAACTTTTTTTTTCATTATTTTTCATGAATTTAAACCATTTTTCAAAAGTGTGCCAATTTATCACTGTGCTAAATCCTCCGGATATTAACACTCCCTTTATGGTGCCAAATTATAATGCGCTTCCCTGTGCAGGACTCCGAGTTACCCCATACAAATTCATAACAATATTGCTTTTTAAGCCAAAAATAATAATACAATCTATCAAGAGTTATTACTTATGATTGATTATTCTGCAAAACACATCTTAGGGTTATAAAATAATATTAAACATTAATACGTCAGGAGCAAAAATGTTGGCTCAGGAAACCGAGTGTCTGGCACCATAAGGGGACAGTTAATACACAAATGCGAATATCAATGCTCGCACTATGTTTACACAAATACTATGTTGCAAAACAGAGCAGTGCGCTCTGGTGTCCCACAATTTCCAGAATTATATCTGACCCAACAAGGTCAACGTAATTACGACCTCATCTTGATCCATAAAATAAATAATACACACTAGAAGTGCCTTCCACTCACAATTGAATCCGGTGTGCTTTTGACTTAGTACTTTTTTTAATTTCTAGCCCCGATAGGGCCAATGGAATTACAGCGTTCTGTCTTTCTTACACTGCCTGCATTGTACATTGCCATTCCATTTAATCGAAATGAAATGATGATGAAATATTTTTTGTTTTACACATTTAAGGCTCGAATGGACAGACTTTTAGATCATGAAAAACGCCCACATCGCATTTCTTGTGTTCTTCTTTATTCTATGTCTTGTTTGAAAACCGTCTGACAAAAAAATTATAGCACATATATACTTAATACATGATTGAGGCAATGACAAACATATATGTACATTTGAGAGATCATTCAAGTCAAAGCCTGAACAAGATGTTAGTAGTGTCCATGATTTCCGATAATCGAAATGATAATCTTCTAGTTCTAATTCCGTAAAGCCTGACAAAAAATATTTAGACTGGTACCAATAATTTCAATTTCCCGACTTGAGTTAATAAGTAGTCTCAACATTCTGGAGAGTGGAGATTGGTACACATACTTAGGTAGAGTGTGATTGAGGAAAAGCATATCATTGTTTCTGAGTTTACGACAAATAAAATTGAACAGAATGAGTTGCAATAAAGAAGGTGAGTCAATGAAACAATTAATTACTTTTAAAATATAAAGGAAATCATAGTCTTTCCTTCGCTTTTATAATTAGGAAATGTGTATGGTTGTACAATTTCATCATATGAGTAATTGCGCATTTCCCGCCCGAATCTCTATACAATTCCACGTAAGTACCGATGTTGTACATTAAATATGATAAATATAAACAGCATTGAAAGGAAATCAAATGACAGGGGCATATTTAAGATGAGGGCAAACTAGTGAGGAGTAAAGAGTTTTTAGGATATTTACATACTTCAATTAAGTCAAAGTCAAAAAAAATAAGTCAAAGGCAATTCTATTGGTGATTTACAAGTTTAGTGAAACCTTACAGTCTAAAATGACACCAAGGTCCTCAATAGGTTTGACGGTAGATAGGGAGACACTATTTGATTTATAATTAAATGGGATCGGTTTATTAGCTCTATAAAATGACGTAATTTTAGATTTATCAATATTTAGTTCTAGGCAGTTAGTTTTAAACCAATTATTAGATGAGTCAATATCGAATTGGAGAAGAATACAGTCATGATAAAATTCTATTATTTAAGGATCTTATTGTCATTTGCAATAAGCCAAAAGCGCGAGTAAGAAAATACATCGGCAATATCGTTAATAAATATGTTAAATAGAAGAGGAGCTAGAGGAGACCTTGAGGTACTCCAGACGCTACTTTTATATAAATAGATTCAAAGTTATTATTTACTTTGAATTTTTGTTGTCCATAACATAAATATGATTTAAAGAATGATTACAGCATGTACATAATAAAATTAAAATTAAGTTCCTATTAATGGCCCGGACTCTCCTGAGCTAACTAATTTTGTAAAAATCCACATACCATCAATACAATGTACATAATAAGATAAACCCTAGCAAGTAGTATTTGTGCAGCGCCCTTGAGGTGATTTTCACAAAAACGGCGCTATATAAATCGTCCAAGTATTATTATTATTGTTTAACTACTGTTGAAATGGAATAGATCACCCCCGAAAGGGACAAAAATATGTTACGTTTTAGGAAAATACAGTACGCTATTGAATGTTTTTTTCAGGTTTTATCCATCGACGTGGAAAATGCCATTAAGACCGTTACCATACAAATATCATTTGAATCAAATCTTTGGAGCTGCTTCTAGGAATAATTTATTACATAACCCTCTGAAATTCGGTACGATGTTTACCATGAATGGGAATTTCATAAATCCCTCTACACATAAATACTAAATAACTTCTTTAATAATAAATTTATCTTATTCCGCTCTAAATAGGCTCTTGAATAGGTTCAAAAATAGCCACGTAGAACTTACAAAACATTTTCTAACGGTAAATGAATGTGGGGTAAACTACAGTGCCATCGATATAGAGTAGACAAGATTGACTTTCTGATCTCAATAGCGTCTTCGTTCTTCGGTGATTTATGTGACGACATCTGTATGAGCAGCCTCATCGACACATCGCAAGCAGAATCACAAATAAAAATTATTATCACCAAACCTAAACTAAATAAACAAAATTTGACAATTTTAATGTCATTAAGTTCTGCAATTATTTTAGTTTTTCATTATTGTGACAGATGTTACGGCATTCAATGCCGTTTTGGAATCTAACCTAACCCTGATCTAACTTAACTATGGCAACCAGCTAAGCTCTTTGGCAATTTGGGAGGCGTGTATTCAATTCAATTCAATTCAGGCGTCGTGAGTTTAATTCCTCAGCTATCTAAGTCCTCCTTCACGACGCAAGTAACATCTTCCGCTTACTGTGATGTACAGGAAATATTTGTGTTTCTTTAAAAATAAATTATTATTATTTGTTAAAAATTACCAACTTATTAAAGATGATAATTATTAATCAGGACTCATAATAATGTGGAAAGTAAATAGATACATAAACAAGAGAGAACAAAAAGTGATACAAACGGGAATTATATATTTTATAAGCAGCAATTTCTCTTTTAAATTCAACTTCATTGATTCTTGGGCGACGCTCTGACGATGCGGTAAGGAATCGACAAAAACCTCAAGCGTAATACCGACAGCGGGCTGCGCCATATATATTTATTGGCGCCAGCTCACGACTCGGGGGGGAAGAGGGAGCGGCGCAACGTACTAGAAGAATACCACAAGCGGGACGACAACTTAGTAAACACGCGTCGTTTCGATTGTGTACGCGCTATTTCATATATTGTGGGCATTGAAATACATTATTTGACTTTACGAATTTAAGCTAATGAGTAAGCAACACTCTTCGCCACGATAATGAACTGGAAATTTTACATTATTTATTTATCCAACAATTGAATTGGCCATGTAAAATTATAACTATCACAAAGGTCAACAGTTAAAAGACGAAAATGCATGTAATCCGATACCTAAAGTAATAACACAATGGATATGCGATATTTTTTTTTCATGTATTGTTTATTGTGAACAGGAATTGTATTGCCACGGAAGTGATGCGCGTGGTTTTATGAAGTAAAGTTCACTGACGGCTACAAATCACTGTAACCCGTTAGAGTCCATGGAGCGAGATATTGCGAAACATTTCCCGCATTTTTGTTGCACCTGGTTTATGTCGATTCTGAGAGCGGGTAAATGTGTCAATATTCGAAGTGACTCTCTTTAACAGCAAGATTACTCTCCCCACCGGCAAGACCAAGAAATATTGTGTGCATATGCACATCCCTTCTAACCCATAAATGGTTCCTTCTGACCATACCCAAAATAAAGTCAGTAGGATATAGCCACTGTTAGTAGTCATTCTCCCTCAGGCAGGGAAATCTCTGAAATTTCTGCTCAACTCTCTCCAATATGAGGGAATACATTCACCTGGTGTGGGCTCCAAACCATCGCCCCACTCTCAAGTCTGCTCAGCACCAATGAATTACACAGTATTATGAGAACCCGGGTATGGATACCGTCATCCCGGGAATCATTCACTGGATAATCAACATCTCTGCAATGAGTTATCTTAAGTGGTTCGCTGCGGAAGGTGACTAAGGAGGAGTGCCGGTTTTCTGGGGAGAGGTTTATCCATGGCCTGGCAGCGGATGGGTCTGCCCACCAAATGTGTGGTGGGCTGAATCGGCAGAGGCCGGTTGAGGAAGACCCCTTGACCTCTTGAGCCGGACTCTCTCGACCCATAGCCTTACACTGCAGAAGATGGATCAATTCGTCCGTTACCCTTAAAGACACTAACCCCAACATTCGTACCCACCCATCATTTCGTCTTTAAAGTCGTTCAGTGACTTCAAAATATCGGACATCGAAAAAAAGTAGAAAAATTAAAACCCAAAACTAAAAGCTCTTAAAAACTCGACATCAACCACCGAAAGTCATCAGAAAAACAGTGTTGCAATTTTTAACCTTTCTTGTTCACCTTCCTCTATAGCATTTCTTTTGAAATCTGTGTTTCCTTTCAATAACTTTCATCAAAGTTAGTTACGATAATGTTATTTTATTCAAATTATAATCGCGATTGACTTCGAGATTGAGGAAAAAATTGGCCGTCAAAAACCTGAGCAAGGAGAATAAAAACAGTTTTTGATTACGTGAAAAATGCAAATAGAAAGTGGTAATTGTAGGAAATATGAATGGCAATCTTCTAGTTTGATTTTTTCAATACTGAAGTACATTCAGAAGATGGTTTCTTTCCAGAATGCGATGTAATAACGATTCCTTATTCACAATTCTTAGAAGTAACTAATAATATAAACTCTCAGAGCTGGCAGGAATGCAATTTTTTCAATGTAACTTATGGGAGAGCTTTAATATTGTATTGATCATGGAAATGGTTTCTCTGTCAACGGTCTTGAAGGCAATTTTTCAGAACACGAAAAATTGATAATGAATGCGATCTTTCCAAGATAACCCCCCTCCCCGTGATTTCTCGTTTTTGAGTTAGGGCAGCACCACGTAGCGACAGAAATGGTAACGTACGTCAAGACATAAGGTACACACGGAATATAGATACAATTTGAATAAATCGCAAATTTAAATATTATTATAATATTGTGTTATACATGCTAGTAACTATATCTACAAAATGGAACAATAAAGATAGAAATAAAAGTAAGATATATAAATATAGTACAGATAAACTCATTCGTCATACAGTTAGTGCATGAGAGAAGGTTTTAGAAAAATGAATTGTGGTTTGCAGTAATAGATCTTACTCACTCGAAAAAAACTAAGTACATGATAATAGCAATGCATCAATATATGATAATAGCAATGCATCAATACATGATAATAGCAATGCATCAATACATGAAAATAGCAATGCATCAAAACATTAAAATAGCAATGCATCAATACATGAAAATAGCAATGCATCAATATATAAAATAGCAATGCATCAATACATGATAATAGCAATGCATCAATACATGATAATAGCAATGCATCAATACATGAAAATAGAAATGCATCAATACATGATAATAGCAATGCATCAATACATGATAATAGCAATGCATCAATACATGATAATAGCAATGCATCAATACATGAAAATAGCAAAGCATCAATACATGAAAATAGCAATGCATCAATACAGTTTGGTGATCAGATATAAGGGGCTATTATTACGTATTTACGTCGATTACAAATGGATATTTACAAATAACATTATAAACATACATTTATATTATAATAGAAAATATAAAAAAGAAACATAATTTGACGCTTTTATCCGGAGTTTATTAGTTTCAAATAACTCCACTCCATGAAAAAAAACCGTACTAATGCATACTTATACTGTAACATTGATGTGCCAAATATGCCAACAACAAGTGTTTGTTTCCCAGATGTTGAATCCGTCGCATAGTGGAAGTTGAATTGTCACAATAAAATGATACTCTCTTGTCCTACCAGGTACATGAAAATCAATCAAATATAGTAGTTAAGGGATATAAAACATCGAATTAACTATCTTAAACAAACATGTTAAATCGCAAATAATTCTACGTTCAGAAATTTTCATCAAATTTAATGAATAAAGTAGATCATCGTAGTCTATGCATTCTCTACTAATACCCATTCTAAAATTGAATTTTATCTTAAGAATTTACTTTGGATTTTATCAACAGTTTGGGAATGAACTTCATAATTCGCAGACCAAACTGTGGAATAGTATTCGATATGACTCCTCACTAGTGACATATTCAATATTACTTACTCATCCTCATAATCTTTCTCTTAAATTGGAATGCTGTATTTTCACCGGCCTTGGGCAATTGGGACTATATATCATGATATCTATAAATATGACGACTCTTTTCCGCAGAATATTCAACCACTAATGTGGCGCAAACTGGAAAATCCGTATCGTTTATATAAATAATCTGCACCAAAAAACTTATGAATAAATCGTATTTATCAAAATATTAGATTGTTAGTGCCTATTTATAACCTCCATAACTTGAACTGAGCTTACGTTTACGCGTGACAGCATAATATAATCCCCGGGTAGGTTCATATTCCGCATAAAAATCTGGTGTTCCTTATTACAAAAATTACCCACCTAAAGCAGAGTTAATGCCAAGGATAATGTGAGGTTTTGTCTGCCCACCCTTATAAATAGTAGCTTAGGATTAACAGAGCCTTGGGCGACAAACGGGGTTGGTTTACTTGAGCGAAAACTTTGTCCGGACAGGAGGACAGTAAGGCGTAGGGAAGGTTTGCCTTTCATCCCCTTCTAAAGGAACAAGGGTGACAACAAAATCAACCCTTGTGAAGGAATAAAGATAGCGTAATTTCAGTAGTTTATCTGAACTTACTTCTTGGGAGATTGAAACCCTTTCGCTACAGGAATTTTCTTGATAAAATATTTATGTTTAGAGAAATTTATTCAATACCTACGTATAAAATGCAAAAAATCTTAAAGAAGATTATCGAGAGCTTCTCAGACGCAGAACGAATAGAAGTAGATGGGAAAGAGAATGGCCGATTATGTTTAAGTATTTAACATAAGCTTCGAGAAAAATAAAGAGGCAATAACTTATTAAAACTTATATAAACCTAGGTTATACATTTAGTGGATGACGAGGTTAAAAGTTTTAAATCTGATGAATAGTCTCACAAAATTGTGTTTAAAAAATATTCAGTCTAGAGTTTATAACAGATATTAATTGTTATTAAATTTAATTTGTGGAACTCATTTATATAAAAAAATTAACTAAGTAAATCAGTTTTAACAATGAATATCATTAAGTTCTGCTAGCATTTTAGATATTTTATTATTGTGACAGCTATTCGGGCGCTCATTTCCATTCTCAATCCATGTTTAAACTATGGTTTACTCACACTTTTTAATGTTTTCATGAAACCTGCCATTATTAAAAGCGAGGAAAACAAATTTCAAATGTGAGCACCTCACTGAGTAAAGAATTGTTACAAATGATTTCTAAGTAAGTCGATTTTTACCGATAAACTTAATAAATCAATTCAAACACCATAAAATATAAAAATAAAATTGGGAAGGGGTAAATAAAATCAAATAAATAAGTCACACTGAATTCCTATAATAATAATAAGTAACTAAAATACACGTATAACTTAATAATAACATCAAAAAAATATTTGCTTTAAAAAATATATTAAAAATACCACAAATAATATTATTATTATGGTATTCTTTTTTTTTAAGTAAGACTAACTTTCCCTGGTTACGAATAACTTGACAATATAAATCCTACTACTATCACAGTAAGCAGAGGATGTTGCTTGTGTTGTGATGGAGGATTTAGCCAGGCGAGGAATTGAACTCACGAAGCTCGGTGGGACCTAGGCGCGATGCCAATTCACCCATTGACTGGTATTATTCGGAATAAAAAAAAATCACACTCATCTAAAAAAAAAAAACAACATTTTTACGTACCCAGTGGTGCGACATAACTTTTTTTAGGGTTTTGTTCGTCTTCAAGTAGGTACTAACAATATCAGATCAACTTTTTAGAACCAATTTTTCAAATCATTTTCGAAATTTTACAGTTTTGTGAATAAAAATTGCATTAAGACATTTAACTTCTTAAAACGGAAATTACTTCCCAAAAAAGAATTTAGAGAGACTGACAGAATTTCGGAAAAAAAGACTAGTCGACAATTTTAGGAATAGATTTTAGATTGCGTTCTTTGAAAAAAATATTTTAGAACATCATACTGGATGATTAAATCCCCACAAAAATCACATCTTTTCCTAAATGCAGAAGAAACCACAATGCTTTTTTTATGCAAAATTTTTTTTTTTAAAAAAAGGGCTACTTACAAAAATACGACGGCCTCCATGATCGAGGGGTAAGGCTCTCGACTACCAATCCGAAGGTCCCTGGTTCAAATCCCGTCGTTCGCAAGTAAATTTTATACTCTCAGTATCGCCCTGGTGAATGACCACCATTCAGAATTAAAACGTTGCTTGAAATGGCTTTTAGCCGTGTTTGGTGACCAGATTAGAAAAGCCATGTATTTCCCCACCTTCCTCTACCTCTTCTCCTTCCCCTCCCCAATACCTTTAGGGGTAGGAGCAGTTGGGAGTCTTGCGCGGTATTAATATAGAAAATAAAAAAAATACGAGTAATAAGAGTAGTTTTTGTTCTGGAGTAATAAAAAATCGAAGTGAAGTTTCTGCACACCATTACAACGAATTCTATAGTCACCCCTTCACATTTCAAAGCTTAAATGCTTCCTTCTAAAAATGTTAATGTTCTATCAAAATCATTCAGATTTTTTTCGTTCCTTTTTGACTGTAACTGTACAAACTGATGAAAAACACTCTAAAATTGTTTTCAAAAAGCTCCCGAAAAGTTTCATCCCATTTATTTACTTTGGCATTATTATACATTATTCAACGATATGCAGAAACACCTGCTTTTGATTTTATTCAATATTTTCGTGAGAGTTTTAAGAATATTTGATGTAAAATGTGTTTTTTCAGTTTTCTTTTGGCGATGGTTATTTGACATTACCTAATTGTTGCGATGGTAATTTTAAGCTGTTGTAATACTTTGCTTTCTCTTACATTGGTAATAATATTTATACTATATATGTATAAATACGTCCGTGATACAAAGCGATACAATATTGCATTTGAAATATTTTGATGGTTAACATTACACCAATAATAACACTATAAAATTGTCGAAATAATCGTCAACATAACATAACGACGACCTAAATACCATGGTCAAAATATAATTAAAGTCAAAATCTATCCGTGGTCTAAATACAAGCACGGTTTTCAAAAAGTTATGGTCTTGGCCATGTTTAAAATAAAACTGTATAATTTTTAAGTCTATTAGCAACTTTTTTTAAATTTTATGTACTAACTAACTAACCATCACGCCGTTTCCCCGCAGGGGTAGGCAGAGAGGACGGACCGCCAAACAACTCGATCTTGGCATACACTTTTTGCTTCATTCACATTCATACAACGCCTCATACATTCTCTTCTGTTATTCCGACTTCTGACATGGCCCGACTCGAGTATTTGATTCACTTGATCGTGCCATGTCTTCCTCGGGCGTCCCCGGCCTCTTCTTCCATTCACATTCGCGTCATATATTCTTCTTACATTCCTTTCATCGTTCATTCGCACTACATGCCCAAACCATCTATGCGTCCCTTTCTTAATCTTGCTCACTACGCTTACATCAGCCTTGCATTCTTTACGAATCTCAACATTTTTCACTCGATCATACATGGTTTTACCACACATTCGTCTCAGAGATCTCTACAGCATTCAGTCTACTTTCATCCTTCCTCTGCCAGTTCCAAATTTTATATAAATCAAATTTAATAATATTATTACTAAGTTCTGCGAGTAATTTTAGTTTTTAGGCGTTCTTTGCCTCATAGACATTTTTAACCGCAATTGTTATTGTTTTTTTATACGCAATTTTTTGTCTAGAGGGATATTAATGAGTCTATCTACCAATGAATGGTAAGCTGGTAATTTATGAGACCAAGTAATTAATATAACATTAATTAATAAAGTAAGAAAAATTATATTTTCTCCGCTTCTCAGTATGTTCACATAATCAAAACAATATAACACATTTAAATTAATCAATTAAGAAAATATTATCAGTTAAATACGGGGAAACACATTATAAATGTAAAAACCTCACGGAATAGAGAATTTTAATTATTTTCTTACTAAATCGGTATTATCGATAAAAGATCATTATTTTTAAAAACCCGTCCAAATTAGCATGGGGTGAGAGTAAATAAAATCATATAAATAGGTCGTCACAATGTGGAATAACCGCAGTTCGAAAATGGCATTGAATGCCGAAACAGCTGTCACAATAATGAAAACTAAAAATACTTTCAGAACAATAATAACATTATTAAATTTGATTCACCTTATTTTTTTTTTAAATTAACAGAGTTCTACGAATTAATCACAAAAACAATTAATATCTATGTAGCAAAGTCATATACTTCTTAAGCCGTTAACAAAAAAAAAATGATATGGTTTGTTATGCACCGTTTACGAGAAATGATGTTAGAGTACAAGAGAATAAACAAATTCCAGAGAACGCCGAGTCCCAAGCTTTTTGAGGCCATAACGATTCAAAAATAACAATTACATCAACTAGCTGAGGTACATCATTACTAGATGAGAATTGCGCTATCTTGTGAGGGGGGCATGCCTTTGTAGAGATGCGCACACTTTTGTGTTTAGTTTTGATACCTTCCTATCTTGGTTAGTTAGTGTAAATGGAAGACGTGAAATGCATACTATTTGAGACTGCAGAATAAACACTAGGTCTTTAACAGAGTTTAAATTCCTATCTGTTTGCGTCTTATTTTGTTCTAAGAAATACATCTTACTTAATGGTTTCATCTTTCCTCTTTCTTACCTACCCATCTCCGTTTTTGCTTTTTGTTTTCTTCCGTTTCAACTCGAATAATGCACGTACTTTATTTGACAAATCTGATTCTTATCTCAAGTATAATACCAACAACGAAAAAAAGAGTACAGTGGAAATATGATGACCCTATTTTACATCTATTAACGAGAGTATGTATTCTTTCTTTTCAAAATTATTAAAAACTGGCTCAGTTTATTTTGAATTATTGTGAGTTTACTGCCCTGATAATGGCAAGGTTGTGTCTACAGCTATTTGATATTAAACATTCAAAAAGTCATGTGTACAGAGAAAAAATGTAATATTTACGAAAGCTTTCTTAAAAACAATAAAATTTATATGGAAAAAACCGTGTTTACAATAAAACTAAAGGAAATAATAATTTTTCATCTAACAACTTTCCTTTCAACTCAACAAAAGTGGTAGACGTATTTATATATAAACACAGCTGTAATTTTAAATGAACTATTCCCCCAAGTAACAATATTTGCAAAATTAACATGGACAATTATTGTCGCTGAAGAGAAGTTTTTTGTTAAAAAGGTTTCTACATACATTTTTATGAAATTTATACGGAGTTGTCGTCGAAAATCGTTTTGTAATAAAATGTGCGAAGTTGGTTTTAAACTTTAATAAAGTGGTGCATTTGCAATTATAGCTCTTAAAGTTCTTTTCAAATAATAGCAATAGTTGCAAAATTTATACAGTAAGTTATCGTGGAAGAGACGCTTCGTAATAAAACGAGTGAAATGAGTCTTCCCAGATCATGATATGCTGATTCATCAGGTGCAACAAAGGTCTTTCTTTGTCGTCTCGCGATGCAGTTAAGCCCACGTAAGACCGCTTGTATGAAATAAATTTATGCACCATGAACGCAGTGTAATGGTATGTTAATTCCGCTGCATATTGCATACAGTATGCACCGAGGTATTAATATGGACGCAGAACACTAGAAACTTGGGACAATGTCAGCGTTTAACGGTTTCCCAACTTGTTCCGAAGAACAATGATATTTGGAAGTCTGGAATAAATTGTTTTAGAAATTTAATGTGAATCAAATTTAACCTTTTAGGTGCCACCGAACGATATGGTATATGGTTCCGATACATTATTGTACTTAAGTGCCACAGAACGATACATATCTCGAGCCATAAAATTCGTCACGCGTTACCCACGGTTCTAAAATTACGTCACATTATTGAAAACATGTGTCTAAAAATAAAAGTAATCAATATGAAAAATATATATATTCACGGATTATCGACACTTCTCCAGCATTTGGCACCTAAAGGGTTAATAATATTATTATTAGTTTATGCAAGTATTTTGGTTTAATATTGCGACGCTAAAACTACCCACTAAACTCGTATATATAGAAATAAAGGGTCTTAGATTAAATTTACTTGAACAATTGGAAATTAATAGACGAACGATCATAATATAACCCTAATTAATATAGTAAGGTAAATTATTTATATCCCACTTCTTAGTATATTCACACTACCAAAACAATATAATACATTTACATAAATCAATTAAGAAAACATTGTTCTTTAAATACGGGTAAACAACATTATAAATATCAGTACCTCACAGAAGATAAAATATGAATTATTTTCTAAATCGGTTTTACCGGTAATAAATAATTTTAAACACCGTCCAAATTAGAATTGGGTGGGAGTAAATAAAATTATTTAAGTAAGTGGTCGCAATATGGATTAACCACAGTTTTAAAATGGCCTTGAACGACGAAACAGCTGTCACAATAATGAAAACTAAAATACTTAAATTAAATTTGTTTCACGTTAAAATTCTAATAAAATTAAATGGGGTTCTGAAAATTAAATGTAAAAGGAATTAATATCTGGAATAAATACTGAAAAAATCGTGGTATTTTATTGTGATAAGAATACGGATTAATCCCTCGTAACAGCAGAAGAATTATGTTCTTTTTTCTCCTGTTTGTGTAATGTTATTTAGTGAAACGTGTAGTCAACAGAGCTTGTTAAGCTGTTCATGTGACAAGAAAATATGAAACATCGGAAAATATTATCATTGTTCTATAAATGAGCGTATTAGCGAGTAAGGCAACTTAGAAATAGATAAATAATTGCCAAATATAAAGTAAGTCTATTTGTGAAGAGTTTTAGTAGATTCACGTTTATTTAAAATTTCGAGATTAACATTTTACGTTTTCAACTTGGACAGATATCGTCTTTCTCTAACTGCCCAAGTAATGGGCTCCCCTGCACTACCCAATCCAAATGGGTTCTTAAAAATGGTTGTTCAGTTTGGATAATTAGGAAAATAAAATAAATTTTTACACTCGTATTTTTTTTATATGAATTCATTTTTCATGAAAACCAATTTCATTTCCAATTATACAATATAAATAATTTTTTTCCAATTATACAATATAAAAAAGGCCTCTGAATATTTGAAAATGAATATTTCTTATATTTTTAACATAATCAAACAATAATTCTTTTCTTTTAAAAAGTATGTATTTACACAATTAATTAATTTTATAATTAATTATAATTAATTATTAATTACAATTAATTAATTATATATATATAGAATATTTGTGCATGTTCCAGAGTGGAAGATACTCTCAGTATCGCCCTGGTGAAAGATCACCATTCAGAATTGAAACGTTGCTTGAAATAGCTTTTAGCCGTGTTTGGCGACCAGATCTGAATAGCCAGGTATTTCCTCACCTTCCTCTTCCCCTTCTCCTTCTCCTCCCCAATACCTTCAGCCTCACAACATTCGTTAATAGAAAATGCCATAGTCTCACTGGCTCCAGACGGCTGGAAGCAGTTGAGACTCTCGTCCGGTATTAATATAAAAAAAGTATATAATGGAGATATCATGGAAAAAATTTCATATTCTGTTGTGGTTTTGGCGGTTTTATAACGTCATAAAATTCGGCTTGTCTATTTGAACTCTTTGGGCAGTTATGAAACTTTTTGATTGAAATGATTTATAAATTGATCTCCAAAGAAAATGGCGTATTTGTTGGTAAACGAATGGGTAATTCACCAGTCGCTTTAGCGAGTACACCCAATTGGAGCAGTAAAAATAGATTCAACTAGAAAGCACACGAATGATGGGTGAAAATGCGTTTATTGTTTTAAATTTTACCGTACGGTGTAATAAAATATAATTTCATAAAAATATAATGTAACTAAGGTGGTATAAATATAAGGTTCACATGGACATTCTGTCATAATACAAGTTAATAATTTTTTTTCTTCGGGTATTGAGATATGAACGCCATATTTTAGTAAATTTAAAAAATATATTACTACCAAAACCCGTATTATAATTATAAGTTAAGAGAAAATTGTACATAAAAAAGTAAGGCAGAAAAACTAAAAAGAAAAGAAAATGATATCAATAACCTGTTAACCGAGCGTGACTTATTTATACGTCAAATCTAAATATTATCGAGTACGGGTAGTACGCATCAAACCTTCTTCTTAATATATTTTGTACCCTTGAACGGGCGGGACTTAGTTTTACGTTTTACGAATGTGTGAGTGGTACATGCACCGACATAAATTTAAGAGGAACGGCTGGGCAGCCTGTTTCATGCAAAACTTACTTTTTGATTTGAAGGCAATCCCCCCGTTAACAGGTTAACTACGCAATTAAAAAATCTTAATCGTTCGACACAAATATTTCCGTTAGGGTGGCTGAATTTTCGATTTATTCGCGGATAAATCTTAAAATTCTTTATCGTTTAAACGAAAATGATACTTTCCCAATTTTATAAGGGAATGTCAATTTTATTGCATGCATTTATTATGTTTATAAAGTAGATCTCAAAAATGTTAAAATCAATCTAGTATTTAAAAAAAAACTGTTCTTTTTTTCTACCGTATACATACGAAATTTGGCAATGTTACCAAATTGGAATTTGGTGGAGATTTAAGGAATTTACATCAGAAAAAAACAGTAGGTAACTCATAAAAATAGCAGTCGTGTATGATCCATATTAAGTTTTTTTTATATACCTATGCATGGCTGCCATAAATCTTTGCCGATTTTCTACCATTCTCATTTTTCAATAAAAAATAGAAACAAAAAATGGTTTACATTATGCAACGAACAATGTTTCGTGTTGTATTATTTAACGACAGCTTAATCTGTTTTTCATTTTCTAATACCTAGGAATACGTTTCGAACAAAAACCGATTGGCATATCATAAATAAAAAAATACTACGACTTGTAGATCAACAAACGCTCATTCTGAATATATGAGAATTAATTATTCATTGTAAAAAAACGATTTTGAATATAAGAGAATTAAACACCCGTGATTGGTGGCGGGTTCTGATAGAACTTAGATCGCTCCCTCAGGAGTTGGTCGGCCGCTCTGCATGGATTCGCACACGGGTCACTACTGAAGTGAACAAATTATTTCGAAAGTGTTTTTCATGTTTCAAAAAAAAAATATATATATATATTTTGAGAGTTATTGATTATCACTAGAAATGAAATAACAATGCAAGCGTAACGTTCCGCTAGTACTGCCAGATTTCCATCGTTTTGGCACTGTGAAAATTTTAATCTTTGTAAATTATTTTTCTATGAATACGATAAATGTAGATAAAAAATGTGCTATGTATTTAAGTTAGAAGGTGAATATTCGTATATATGTATTACGTAAATTGATTGAAGTTTCTTATTCAGGATGGAAGATTCAGATTTTTTTTTACAGGTAAGATTAGACATATTTACACAGCTATTATTGCAGTGTTACCAGTTTAACGCACAACATCGTTTGGGCTAATATTAAAAAAACTAATCATTGCCAATAAAATAATAACGTACTTTACGATATTCCAGACGTACGGACATCACTGTACAATCTGTACATTTTCACTTTACAAAGCCGGGCCATGGCGTACTTAATGTCAATACGAAACTAATTTCCAGATCCCGAAGTTGGGCCGACTGGTCCTCTAACGGCTCTCGACTTCGGAATTGACCTGACAATGTTGAGACGTGTCCTGTTGTGATGGTGATATTTTCGCTGAGTAGGGTGCCATTTACTAGGAAAAATTATTATACCATAGATAGAACTGGAAGATATTGGAAGCAATTTTTCAATGGCGGCAAGTTATCACTGAAATGAAATAGAGGTGTACGAATATTGTGTTTGTGTTGATGTAACGCGTCGTTAACAATCATTGCGTTTGATAAAAGAAAAAATATTTTATTAGAGAAATAAATAATATCGTAGTTACTCTTTGCTTTTATTCCTTTTTATGTGAATACAGCCCATCTGCGATGAACTGCCACTGGAGTCAGTGGGATTATGGTATTCCCAATTGGAGTTTATCAGTTTTATGTTTGGTAAATGTTAACTGTCGATTTACCGAAAATTAATAAATAATTTATTTTTTTATGCTGAATAGAGTGGGGAGGGGAAAAAGATGGGTGAGTGCAAAATTGGAAAGTACCTGGTTATTTAGATCTGGTCACCAAAAACTATTTCAATACCGCACAACAGTCCCATTTGCTCGCAGCCAGAGTGACTATAGCGTTCTCTATTGTGGTATGCTTTAAGGCTGAATGGAGTAGGGAGAAGAAGGATATAGAAAAGAAGAAGGTTGGGAAGTGCCTGGCTATTCAGATCACCAAACTCGGCTAAAGCCATTTCAAGAAGCCTACCACCCTGGATTGTGAGAGTTTTTACCTCCTTCAGCAAAAAGATTTTTTTGTTGTAGGTATAGTTAAAACAAACATGCGATTAATTATTTACTCTGGTTTGCATATTACGGATATTGCGACGCTCTATTTATGAAAATACAATTGCGGATGTTTGTTTTAAAAGCAATTACGCCAGTCGGTGTATTTAGATTATCCTGTTAAAAAGATTACACGGAAATGTACAATTTTCAAAAATGCTTACTCGGAAATGGGTTTAAAATTGCACAATTTTTTTCAAGCGTTTTGGAAACCGGTTTAACACTATTTTACATGATTTTGTACTGTTTTTATCAACATTTTTATTACTTTACGTATTTACATTGTTATAGCAAATAACATTTAGCAAACGACACTTTTAATATCACTTACAGACAGTTTTGCGACTATCTTTTGATAAATAAATAAATAAATAAATAAATAAATAAATAAATAAATAAATAAACAAATAAACAAATAAACAAACAAACAAACAAACAAACAAACAAACAAACAAACAAACAAACAAACAAACAAACAAACAAACAAACAAACAAACAAACAAACAAACAAACAAACAAACAAACAAACAAACAAACAAACAAACAAACAAACAAACAAACAACAAACAAACAAACAACAAACAAACAAACAAACAAACAAACAAACAAACAAACAAACAAACAAACAAACAAACAAACAAACAAACAAACAAACAAACAAACAAACAAACAAACAAACAAACAAACAAACAAACAAACAAACAAACAAACAAACAAACAAACAAACAAACAAACAAACAAACAAACAAACAAACAAACAAACAAACAAACAAACAAACAAACAAACAAACAAACAAACAAACAAACAAACAAACAAACAAACAAACAAACAAACAAACAAACAAACAAACAAACAAACAAACAAACAAACAAACAAACAAACAAACAAAAACAAACAAACAAACAAACAAACAAACAAACAAACAAACAAACAAACAAACAAACAAACAAACAAACAAACAAACAAACAAACAAACAAACAAACAAACAAACAAACAAACAAACAAACAAAC
Organism: Halesus radiatus; assembly: GCA_022606495.2. Classification (NCBI taxonomy): domain Eukaryota; kingdom Metazoa; phylum Arthropoda; class Insecta; order Trichoptera; family Limnephilidae; genus Halesus; species Halesus radiatus. The sequence continues at coordinate 115,978 of JAHDVE020006969.1, read as the reverse complement.
AAACAAACAAACAAATAATTAATAAATTAAAAAATAAATTATAAAAATAAACAAATAAATAGTTGAATTGCGTCGTTTTTCATTCCTTAGTCTCATATTCTTATCTTTAAGTGTTGAACATTTAGTGAACATGAAGTTACTGACTCTAAATACATTTTCTTTGTACACATAGAACGGTGTTATTTGCGCCTTGCCACATTTACCCCATGTAGGTTTCAAAATATCACCTGGAGGCCTTTTACCGTTATTTTTAAGGAAGACTCTTTATCATTTTCCTTAGGTTTAAAGACTTCTTGCTTAAATGCTGTTCCGGTTCTCTGCAATGAGAGCTGTCATTCAGTAAATGAAATTCATTAAAAATATCAATATTTGCTTAGTTTTAACAAAGAGAAAAAATCAATTTTTAGTAATTTATCAACCAGGTTATTATCAATTTTTAACACTATTATCTATTAAGCTATACACTTATATACGAAAATATAAATACAGGCGGCCAATGTCACTTTTAGAAGTAGTGACACAATATATAAATCATTACTATCTATAAATCATTCTATCTACCTTTTTACTAAACGTAATTCTTCGTTAAAAGACTTATTTATGCTTTTTAAAAATAAAATAAAAATGGATTATAATATAATGTAATCATTTTTTGTTCAAAATTTTGTATCACTTGAAGATATTTCATTAATTTGTGTTTTCAAATATTCTCTTAACAATCTATTTAGGATTTTTTTATCATGTTTCACCGGAATTCTGCAGTTAATCGAGAAGTCTTTAAGCCTAAGGAAAAATAAGGAATCTTCCTTAAAAAGAACCAGAATAGCACTGCTGGCTGCTGTTGCCATTTGCGTCCCGTGATTTTGTTGGGAAAAAAATATTTATGAAAAACCATAATTAAAATTTATCAACTGAGAGAACAAATTTCTTTAAGACAATTAAAATAAAAATCAATTTAATTTTTTCTAAAATCCGTTGATGTATCCGTGTAAATAAACAAAATATTTTTTACTCGCAAAATACAATGTGAAATAATTTTACGTTTCTCTCACTATACCAATAATTTTAACCCCTAAATACATCATTCAATATACTGATGTACGCATTCCGACAACGTTGATTTACGTAATAAACCCTGATTTTTACATTTCCGACGTTTCCAGCATTCGTGTGACAAATAATAATAAATTTCCCTCTTCCCCGTATTTCCCAACTCCTCCAGTCCCCAACAACTCAGGCTCAGATGCCACCCTATCGACGGAATGATGCCAGCCATCAATTTTTTAGACAAGGGGAAGTTGGGCAAACACCCAGTGTCCAGAAACTGGCTAACAACTTTAATATAACAAATAAAATGAGAGATGGGGTCAATAACCAGTTTTGTCAGATAAAAGAATTACGTTCCCGTGCTTCGTATACGAGTATAATTAAATATCTTGATATAATAATTCTAATAATTCTAATAATAAAATATTGTACTTTTAATGTTTTCAGTGTTTGACGACTTCCGTAGCCGAGCGGCTTCTTTTATACCTATTATGAGGCTGAATGGCGAAGGGAATTTGATATTTATTTATTTAAATATTTTAACACATATTAAAGTACATTTTGAAACAGTATATAAAAATTCAAGAAAATATATTAAGATTAAATATATGTAAACAAAAAGAAATCCCACAAAGGCAAACCTGTGAGTGGGAAACATAAACATTTTTATAGCATTTCTGTGGTTTAAAGTGAACGTTTTAAACATTAAATTAAACTATTCACATTCATTAAAAAATAAATAACAAAAGATATAAGTGAAAATAAGAAACATAAAATGACGTAAAGGAAAGTGGGAAGTAGCTGGCTATTTAGGTGTAGTCACCAAACACATCTAAAGTCACATATTTGTAAAAAGCATTATCTTTGTGGCTCGCCATAATTTACAATAAAAAACACATAAATTTGTTGTAGACCACTTTTATTTTTTTTAAACACTACCACCCTTCTAGCACCCTTCCTTCATCAGGAGAATATTATAAGTGAATATTATAACTGTTATAATATTCTCCAGATGAAGGAAGGGTGCTTCCGAAACCTGTAGAGTTTAAATAAAAGAAAAGTGGTCCACAACAAATTTATGTGTTTTTTTATTGTACATCTAAAGTCATTTCGTGCTAATTTTAGATTAGAGTTGTGGTCTTTTACCAAAGCGATACTGAGAGTTTATACCACTGTGGAACGTCCCGCAAGTAGTGTTTACACATTGTCGTATTTAGTAAAATATGGTATATCTATAATTATTTAACTTAAAATAGAACATATGTACATTGGTTACATGTATTCTTATATGAATATGAATTCTACATACGAATAAGAATTACGGCATTAAAAATTTCACTTTACGTATTTCGTCACTTCCTTCGTAAATTTGAAAACATTTTCCTGTTCTTTTATATTAGCCGGTATTTCTTAGAATTTCATGGCTCTATATAGCAATGAGTTTTGCGATTTTGTTTTCTTTCGAAAGAGAAGTCTTAAATCATTTCTTCTTCTTGTAGAGTGGCTATGTATTACATATACATTATTTTAATTACTTGTGCACGCCGGGAATCGACCCGCGACCTCCCGATTCAAAGCCGAAGATCATAACCGCTCGGCTACATATAGCACGCATACCATGATTAACAGATAACTGTTGGTAATCAATTAACAGCAGAAGGCATCGGAAAAAAGGCAGTTATGTAAGCTTTGAATGGGTTAGAGACGCTAAGAATTATTGTAAAAAGACTTAGTGTGGTCTTCATTTAAAGTTGGATGTCAGAAGAAGGATGTGTAATTAATTTGCTGGCGTTATATTAACCAAAGAAGTATCTTAAAATGAGAATGTTTATTGAGGACGCAACATTTTGAATGATAATTAAGCATTAATTAATTTCGTTTGCCTGCATAAACTGATTAATTCGCAGATTCTCCATAGGTACAAGATAAACGTGCTTACTTACTACCCCTACGTTAATTACTGATTTAATTTATAGCTGCGAGGGCGGCGGATAGGGGATGTTTATAGTACTGGTTATTGCCGAGTAATCCCTTATCGTTATGAATACATTATTAATCACCATCTTACAATGCTTCATGTCTCATTCTTTCTTTGTTCAGCATAGATAGTAATGCTGTGTAATTATCTTCTTTGCTAGTACAAAGAAAAAAATATAAGTGTCTAATTGATACTGAAGCAAATAATATATTATATGGAAAGAATATAGTGATTTACCGATTTTGGCATTGAAAAAAATATACATATTATTAAAAAAATTAATATGAAATTCTTTATTTACACCACTGTTCAACATATAAATATCAACATGTTTCGGAAGTGAAGCTTGCCTAATATTTTGAATGAATTTCTTATTAATTTTAAAATATATATATTTTTGTTTTTATATGAATACCGCACAAGAGTTCCGACTGCTCCAAACCGTCTGGAGCCAGTGAGACTCTAGCATCCCAGATTGGGGAATGTTGTGAGGCTGAAGGTATTGGGGAGGGGAATGAGAAGAGGAAGAGGAAGGTGGGGAAATACCTGTCTATTCAGATCTGGTCACCAAACACGGCTAAAAGCCATTTCAAGTACCGCTTCAATTGTTAATGGTGGTCTTTCTCCAGGGCGATACTGAGATTATCTTCCACTCTGGAACATGCGGAAATATGCTGTACATTATTTTTAATGGAATTAATTGTGAAACAGCACAAATTGATTAAATAAAATTCACTTGCGCACGCCGGGATTTGAACACGCGACCTTCGGATTCGTAGTCGAAAGCCTTACCCACCAACATCTAGATATCTGTATATAAATAAAGTGGTGAATACAAAGTGTATTATTTAATTCATTTATTAATAATGACGCCTCAAAGTGAAAACCAATCGTTTGAAGAAATTAGAGTTAGATGTCTTGTTGCGAGTACTTGCGAGTTTCTTTTAAACACAAACTTACAAAGGTTTCTATAAAATTAGATTGAAATCCGTGTTTGTCAATCCCTGGTAACATGGTTCATACATTTCGTTGTTGACCAAGTTCACTGGTAAATATAATAATAATAAAAACTTTCAAAGAAAACCACCCCTAGGAAACAGGAAGGGAAGGGGGCTGACGAGGCACATATCTTTTCATTTATGGTTTGAAGCACTTTTATGATAAGACAAATCATTCTAGTGATATGTTTTATTGCATTTTTTTAGTGTTTATTCTGACTAATAGTCATTTAGAAAGTGTGAGTTATTTATATGCTCTATGACTCCCCACTACCTAAAATAATATTAGCAAATGTCTCCAGATTTTGTGAGTTTATACATTATACTTAATTCAGAACAGATTTCCCTAGTGAAATAGGTAATGCAAATCATACAAAATTTCATTATGTATGTCACATATTGTACTTTTTAATTTTTTTCATTTATTTAATATAAATACGTTTAAAATATTTAATAGTACAGATATATCTTAATAGCTAATTACAAAAAAAGTATAAATTTATTTTTAAAAAGTGCCCAACACAATAGAGAAAATTTCTTGTGTTTGAGTTGGGGATCAGCGCCATCTAGCGACAGTAGTGGTAAGTATAGAAATAAAATTACATCAAAAATGTAATACAGATAAAGTTTATGTTGTTGTACACGATAGTTACTACAGAATAGAAGACTAAAAGTACATTATACTAGAAATGCAATAATATGGCGCATGCAAGATATAAACATAGTACATACTATGTATATTTACACATGCCGTATTGTATGAAACTGTATTAATATAAATAAAATTAATAATATTTTTTTTATGTACACCACTGATGAATATATAAATATCAACATGTCTCGGAAGCGAAGCTTTCCTTATGACGATAGAGAGTTTTAAAAAATATAATGACAATTTTAGACAAATAGTAACCATAGAATTTTTTTAAATTCATACTATTGTATGAAGCTATCGCTTTGTGGTTATCCATTATAATCAAATGAAACACTCAAGTGTACACTTGCCCTGAGGATGGAACGGTTGTTTCGAAACCGTTAGGCGTATAAAATAAATGTAGTTTAAACAAAGTTTGAGTGTTTCATTTGATTATTATTAATTTAATTATATTACTATTCATTTGCATACAGCATGTTATAAAGTTGTTATTCGACTTCAGAAAAGAAATTTTCAAATAAAAATTTAAAAATACTTTTTTTTTATTTCGTAAGAATGCACTGTAAAACTTTTCGACTATTTAAATTCGAACAACGTACATGTATACTTGTTGTCATAATATAATACAGATTTATATAAAAGGAAGTTTTACAAAAGGTAAGCCAACAAAGTTTCTTATGTTAAAAGTGGTTAAGTAAAGATGTTTTATTACCAAAAACAAAAAAGAAGGCAGGGAAGAGAGGAAGAGGAAGATAGGATCGGGACAGTAGATGCTATCGATACATTTTATACTCGTGCATCAATTTGTGATCGTACGTATTACTGCGGTTCGATATTTTGAAAGGGTATTATGAAGAATGTCGATATTGTGAATTTATTCCCCGCATTTGTGCGTTATATTGCGCACAAATAAGGGGAATTTGAGAAATTATCCTAAGATTGGTCCTGCATGCGGGCAAAAAAAATCATTTTGTCGGGTTAGTCTTGGTGGTATTTGAATATTTATAAAGTAAAATATAGTAAAAAATATTAACACTCGAAGTGTGAATCGTTCGCGTCGACTCCCATTGAACAACCTACTGCTGTAAAATTAATACACGATTTTCCTCGAGAGAACGGATAAAACGAATCATTTGTACTACGCATTCTTGTGTTTAACATATCAGATTTGAAATGACTTGCGGGCTTTTGACTTCCCTCCTTCCTACACCATCGGTATCTAAATTCTGGTCATACTTTCACAACTTTTGACATCCCGTTTTGGGTACGCCATATTCCCATTGCTCTTGATAGTGCTCCACTGTGCGCCATTCTCATAAAGAAAAACGCTTTAAAAAAACATTTTACATTAAATACTAAAAGCCACCGGGCAGACAGATTTAAAAATAAATCAAACATTCCATTCGCCCCCTCAAAGAAAAATAAAATTAAAAATTTGCTTTACGACCGAAGAATTACCATCAGTTGTTACCGAAATAGTTAGAACGAGAAGCAGTAAAGCTTAATATATGAAATAATGCGAATTTTCCACCCCAAAATACATCTGCCGTCGGAGCTAAATGAAGAATATAATAATTTATGACTGCACTTTGGCCGGCCACTACTATGTCGACATATTTTTATAATTATTCAGCCTTCGTTTTGTTTATTTTCCCACAAAATCCGAGCTTAAATGAACGATAGTAATTTATAGCAGCTGTAACATTAAATAATGGAAACTACAGCAACGTCAATGTTTTTTTTGTGTTCTAGAAGAGCATACATTCTATAATAGAATCCTTAGATACAGAATTCAGACTTGAGGATATTAAATCAATTCGTATGGACACCGTCTGCAAAATATTCAAACTGTAGTTTTAAACAAATTATGATCCCGAATACATTTTTATAGACATAACAGCACACAGATTCAATTGTCTGATAATTAGAAACTGTTTTTTATTTTATTATTTAATGTTTCGTATCATTGAATCCCTACATCAATTGTAGCAATAATGTCACGACTGAGTCATTCAAAAATTCATTTGTACCTAGACTTCACGCAGAAGGTAATACTTTTTAAGACATAGTAGATATGTTCATGAATATAAATACAAACAGAAGATTGTTGCATACATCCTCAACAATTATTAAGATATGGGTCAGGAATATAAGTATCAGTGAATGTGAGGTATGTTTTGAATATTCGGCTCTGTAGCTAATTATTTGGAATGGTACTTACACTATGTTATTCCTGTATTTGTTCGTGAGACAAATTAATTATTTAATTGTTGTATTTCATAAAGGCTATCTATTCTATTTATGTATCCACTGTGATGTGTTTTGCACCTGTGTTACTATTGTAATTAACAAAATATATAAATTCCCATGTAGGGCGTATATAATATAATAAATAAATAACATGAATGTGCCAATCTATGGGCGCGCCATTCATTTATCAAAGGTCCGACACCGGCAATCTGTCGGCGCGATGATTTAACGGTGATATCAAAAACCTTTCCTACAAATTTAGTATCTTTTAATTTCTATTTTTTTTTTAATTTATTAGGATCACACTCGATGTTTTTATTTAATAAAATTTTGAACAAAAAACTTATTTAATACTAATGGCAACAGTAATAACGCTAATAAAGGGTATAAAATTTAAGACAAATGATTTCTTAATTCAAACTCAAAAAATTTCCCTTTCACCATATAGCCAGCTTTCTATAGAAAAAATTATATGGAAATTTTTTTCAAAAATGTCAAAATTACCTCAAAATAACCCTTTCTGGTATTTATAAACTGAATTATAATGTGACTCTCCATCTTTTTATATCGGCAAAACAACCCGTAAATTTCACATTAAGATTAAAGAACCTGTGAGATGAACAATAATTAACAAGTTATTAAACTTACTGAATTCGCTATCCAAATAATTTCAATGAACCATAGTTTTGATTAAAGATACTGGCTTAAATATTGTTCATATTAATAATAAATAAAAACGAATAGACAAGTTACAAGGATTAGAAATTCTTAAAATCCATAAAGAATAATGAAGACATAATCAATAACCATAAAGATCTCTAAAGTCCTATTTTGAATGTTTCCTTTCTCCGCACAATTTGCCACTTTCGAGGAGCTGACCATGATTTTGTGAAAATTTAAATAAAATATTACATAATACATCATATACATGATTTTTTTAAACTTGCTATGATCTACTCTCCACAAATTGAGCTCCAGTAGCTCGTGGTTATGGGAGGAGTATTTAAACTCGTAATACGTAAAATAATAAAAACAATTCAATATGTGAACAATTTAAAAAACTTATTAAATAACTACAAACGTAAATCAAAAGAACGAGTTTAGAATCATAATAATTATTAAAAAAAAACAAATAGTAATTTATATCCTAGATAGTATACATCAAGGGTAAAATATATCATTATCTAAGTTCAGGGAGTTAATTTTCTTAATTGATAAACTAAAGTTCTTTTAAAACTTAAGACAAGATTTTTGTGCATAGTGCAAAGGGTAACAATTATTATTTTTATAAACAATAATTATTAATCTAAAACACTCATCCAAATTGAAAAAACCTTCCGAGCAAAGATAAATGTCGCCGGCAGGACTCGAACCCGCACCCTTCTAATGTCCGGTTAGATGCTCTACCGTTGAGCTACGTCGGCTTATCGCAAACCCGCCAAGTTAATCAATATATACTAGTGTTCCATTTAATAATTACTGTTTTTTTTATTATATTTTCACCTGTAAACAACCAACTTTATTAGTATGAGAGAGGCTTGTAACGGCTAAATCCCTCAAATAGATGGCGTCGAGACAAATTATGTCTACATTTTATTGGTGAAAATTGCTTTGACTTGTCAAATATTTATTAATTGATAAACTAAAGTTCTTTAAAACTTAAGACAAGATTTTTGTGCATAGTGCAAAGGGTAACAATTATTTTTATAAACAATAATTATTAATAAAAACATCATCCAAATTGAAAAAACCTTCCGAGCAAAGAAATGTTTAAATTGACAGAACCCGCTGTTCTAATGTCCAGTCTCCGTTGAGCTACGTCGGATTATCGCAAACCCGCCAAGTTAATCAATATATACTAGTGTTCCATTCAATAATGGCTGTTTTTTTTATTATATTTTCACCTGTAAACAACCAACTTTATTAGTATGAGAGAGGCTTGTAACGGCTAAATCCCTCAAATAGATGGCGATTTTCACCAATAAAATGTAGACATAATTTGTCTCGACGCCATCTATTGAGGATTTAGCCGTTACAAGCCTCTCATACCAATAAAGTTGGTTGTTTACAGGTGAAATATAATAAAAACAGTAATTATTGAATGGAACACTATATATATTGATTAACTTGGCGGGTTTGCGATAAGCCGACGTAGCTCAACGGTAGAGCATCTAACCGGTAGAAGGGTGCGGGTTCGAGTCCCGCCGGCGACATTTATCTTTCTCGGAAGGTTTTTTCAATTTGGATGAGTGTTTTAGGCTAATAATTATTGTTTATAAAAATAATAAGTTAATTTTCTTTTTGAATTCAAAGAGCAAATTAACTCGTATTTCAATGTTTCGGTTTCATTAATTTTGTTTTTTGATAATAATATATTGTACCATATTATAGCTAAATACAAGTAATGGTACTGTTCTGTGGTCGTTCTTAGCATTGGAATGACTATTAAACAATTCGCTTATACTATCAGTGGAGTGAATTTTATTGATGAAAATTTTTTTATGAATTTGATATAAATCTGTAATAGATGGTACAATGAATTCTCGAAATATATTTAGAGTAGGAAGGTTTTTTTAATGATGATTTTAATTGTAATTACTGGCTGTAGTGTGACTTCATATGCTCCTCCCACCCAATAATGCCATACTACAATAGGGACCCAATTAATGCATAATAGACCATTTTAATTGTTTTCCTGTTTAATTAATGTTCCGTGTGTTATAGAATACATAGATCAGGTTTTTTCTACAGCGAGGTTTATAAGGTCATTTAACATTTTAATATATTATGATTCCAAGATATCTTATATTAGATTTATGATTTAGTTCAGCACAGTCCGTATTATATGTAACACCATTTTATAGAGTAAATGGTTATGTTAATTAAAACAAATTGTACTTCCACTTGTAGAGAAAATGGAACAATTTTTTTTCTGTGTTGAGCGATAATAGGTATTAAGTAAAATATTAAGTTAGTACGTATTAATCCCTGAAGAAGGAATAATGATTCCGAAACCGGTATGAAAAATATTCAAAATACAGTGGTGTTATACTTAATATGTTTTATTTTTGTAATGAACAACCATAAAGGTTTAGCTGTATGGAATAGTGTAAATAAATATGATTATTTCCTTTATATTTGTGTTTTTATTTCACTGAAGAAAATCTTTAGAACCGTTTTAAATGTATGGTATTTATTCAATCAATATTACTTAAATAGTTTTTTTACACAAATATAATATCAAAAAGTGCCAGGTTAAATTGTTTAATTAAGGTATCAATTGAAATAGTATTTTTTTTTAAACACATACTCGTATATTTAAAACAGTTTATTTACGAAGTAATGGAAATCTATAGATAAAAGGTGTGATATGAAAGTCCCATAAAAAAAAAAACATTTTCTCGTCGATCAAATCTAAATAATCCCTCTAACGTAACATTCACATTTTCTTCAACATAATTATAAAACGTCCTCAAATTTTGAAAATATTATCAACCGACATGAAAGCCAGTTGGATATTGTTATCACCAGTCTCAGATAATGTAAGATCTGCGATGTCATCCAGTGGTTCAAAATCATGCAATAAAGCTTTATGAGGCAAAATCTTTTTACTAGATTTTAACGAAATCTGTTTTTAACTCAATTATTTCAGGCAGCTATTTAATTCCAGATCATATAATATTTATATATCCATTCGAGAGCACGCAGAAGGGAAACGATGAAAGTACCGCGTTAAAGAAGGCATCAAATTTTATGTTGCAAGAAGTCTTTTTGCTTAGTAGCAAAATGTAATAATTTTTATGGTTGTTCCTTATAGAGCTTCAAAGTATTTGAATGCTCGTTCATTGGCAAGAAATTATTCTGATTTTTTTTGCACCTTACGTAAAGGTCATATTATATTTGGTCAATACCGTAAAAGGGAATATTAAGAGGAGAAAATTAAACTTACCATGGATCGTACCTGTTTAAAGATGAAAAAATGTAACCAGTTTCGTCCCAAATAAATAAGTGTCACTAAAACATAAAGTTTCGTACGTAATGTAATTCTATATCAATATTATTAAGAACACAAAATAATAATGGATCGTACCCATTCTCGATGAGCTGGTATAATATCAGGAAAAAGTTTATTATTATTTTATTTTTTTTAAAGAAAGACAAATATTCCCAGGTTACGAATAACCTGACAATATTTGAAAATCTCCTACTACCATCACAGTAAGCGGAAGATGTTGCTTGTGTCGTAATGTAGGACTTATTGATGATGATTATTATTGCCTATGGTGCAGAGTACGTCAATCCAAGAATACCATCATTTCTGCTAGGGCTACATGGATGGAGTCTCCCTCGTTGACCCTTTGGAGACGGTAAACCATCAAATATCCAGCATGAATTTTTTACTTTTTCTTTCCTCTCTCAGTGAAATTATTTTGAAAATTTTACTAAGTAATCCTTTTCTATGTTTTTCTTTTCTTTTTTTCTTTCTCTTATTTTTCGTATATATTGTTATTTTTTGTTTATATTATTATCACTTATGGAACTTATTATAACCCCTGTATATATAAAAATATATTCTGGAATAAAGAACTTTTATCATTATTATTATTATTATTGGCGGTCTCCGTGGTTGAGTGGTTACGATCCTTTGCTACGAATCCGGAGGTCGCGTGTTCAAATTCGGACTTGCGCAAGTTGTGTTATTTCACAATGTATTCACTAAAAATAATATGTAGTATATTTGCGGCACGTTCCAGAGAAGTAGATACTGTCAGTATCGCCCTGGTGAAAGACCACCATTTAGATTCGAAACGTTGTTTAAAATGGCTTTAGTCGTTTTTGGTGACCAGATGTGAATATCCAGATACTTTCCCACCTTTCTCTTCCACATCTTCTTTCCCTCCTCAATACCTTCAGCCTCACAACATACCCCAATTGGGGATGCCATAGTCTAACTGGCTCTACACGGTTTAGAGCAGCTGGGACTCTTGTGTGATATCACATAAAAATAAATAAGAGTACTGCATTTAATTGAAATGGTAACTGCATTTATGTAATGGCATGTAAAAATACGAAAAAAAATTATAATTAGAAAAATGACAAAAATCGGAGAGTCAAATGCAGGAAGGGAATATCCAATTTATACCGTTCATATTTGTATTATCTGATTTATTTAATTGAGTTCATTAGGTAAGGAATTTTATAATTTACGAAACTGAAAGAGTTTATTGTAAATTTTGTGAAGCGAAAAGCTGATAACGAGTGATCATATTTTGGGCACGTGTGGGTATATAAAAAAATAATCTGGTATTTAAAATAGTACGATTTAATGGTACATTATTATTGTAATGCGGTCGATGTGATCTCGTATTTTCTGAGAACCTTAAAATGAGATTTATTAGTTTGTCTTTATGCATGAACCCCATTGCTAATGATACATGTCTCTACGATTTATTAAATATTACTACGATTTGCTTCTCCGAGATACTTGCACTACTTGCCAATAATACAAAGTCCACAGATTATACGAAAAAGCTAAAATGGGAGTGGATTAATGAATATAATTGTTATTTTCAATATATCTAGACTCAGATGCATCGTAACTGAATGTACCAAGAATCTAGGTTACCGCAATTTTCCTTTATCCAAAAATGGCCACTAAACCATAATAAATTTTCTATATCCCCCAGTACGGGGAAATTCCATTTCAATATCCGACCGCTAGAAATGCTTCCCGTAAGTTTTCTATAAGTACGTTAGTTCAAATGAAATAAACATACAAATTGATATGTAAAGTTAAGTACTTTGCATATGTATTATCTGATAAGCCAGTATTACTGATAACCCCATTGAAAACCTTTAATTCTAAGTTACTAGTTAAGGTCTAATCATATCTACCAGCACTGCACAGTACAGAATAAAAGGTACCGTATAGTCACAACGTGCATGGGCCAGCACTTAGCGCTGAGATTGTCGACTAGACTGTTTTAACGTTAGTATGAACGCATAATGTCCATACCGCCATCTTCATCAGTTGGCGTCATTAGACCCAGATATTGTCATAACCGAGAAGATGGATAACGATAAATTGATTGAATTGATCAGGCAAAATAGGTTATAAAATAATAATTAACATGGGAATATGATTATACATTCCTCAAACATGTGGTGGACGCTAAGACGCAGACGCAGTTGACAGTTCAGTTGACAACCTGTGCTGTGTCTGTGCTATACTGTTCCGCACTGTACAGTGCTGGTAGATGTGAATTAATATTTATAATCCTTCCTGCTATAATAATGTAGGTAGTAAGTTAATTATTAATAATTATTCAGTTAGGGATCAATATTATTCATATTAATAATAAAAGTAAGCGCTTAGATAATTTAGAAGCTTGGAAATTAAGAAATCCCTCAATAATAATGAGTCTATTATTAATGATAAAAAAAAAATCTTACAGCCCCATTCTAAATATGTTTCCTTTCACCCCTCCGTCAATTTCTATCTCTTCCCCCATTCTTTACTAATCCTTAGCCACGCCCTCCGCCCCTACTGTGCCATTTACTATGTATGTTTTTCCATAATTTTGTAATATTGTTCGGTACTTGTATACGCCTCACGATGGAACGGTTGTTCCGAAACTGGTAGGTGTATAAAATAAATGTGATTAAAACGAAGATTGATTGTTTCATTTGATTATAAAGGATAACCACAAAGTGATAGCTTCATACAATAGTATTGGTTTTGTGTTTAATTGGTAGAGCTCTATTTTTTTTTTAAATTTAATGTAAAAAAAAATCTAAAAAAATAGATAATATTTCTTAAAAAAGAGATTTATCACGATTTTGGTACTAGACAACGGTTTATGTGCATCTGTATATTATACGTAATGCACATTTGGTCATTTTGGTCATTAGTACATATTTCAGCATCAAAGTGTGAGCTTTTTAAATTAGGAATGGTCTTGATTTTTGTACTTTCTGTAGGCATATGTTTTAGCATTATAAGTACATATTTGGGCATCGTCAGTGAATATTTTGGCAAGGAATGTGTATATTTTGCCATTTTGATAATCCGATGTCCATCCATTATATTTCTGAGCTTTGCTATTGTTTGGATTTTTTGACGATTGGTGTGAGGACTTTCTGGTTATTATTTAAATTAATTATTTTCCACAAATTTAAGGCAATTGAAAATAAAACTTATTTTTATTGCAACGCTTTGATAAAAAAAATCTCATTGATATAAATAGAAGACTTTGGAGACAAACAGAAATCAGACACATAAAGGTCACACCTGCATGACAAAATAGTGAAAGTAACCGAAATAACCAACATTTTAAAGTAAGGATTTTTCAAAGTTTTGTGCTGTTTAGAAAACGTCAAAATTTTAGCAATACTTATTTTTCAACGAAGACAAATCTGTTTTATTTTCAAACAATATAGGTATTCGCTTTCGTTGGAGATTCTTCGAAAGAATTTGAAGTCTCAGTAATTCTTCTAAGCTCTTTAAGTATTTTGGCAAACTGGCAAAAAGACGATAAGTCTATAAAGAATAACAATCAATCTATATTTTGAATTTAAAAGGGCACGTATAAACTAGTTTCAACTGCGACAGGGCATACCAGGAATTTATAAAAGTTGACTTTTGTGTAGAAGAAGTATTATCGTTATTATTTTGGATTCTTAGACAAATTTTAACAGCCATTTGCGGAACAGGTCAATAATAAAATTTATGGATTAAAAGGAATACACTTTCTATGAATAAAATTTATGAATCTGAAAAGACTCCGCTTTGCAGGACACGTCCTAAGAATGAAAATAAGTCAACTAGCAAACTGTTTTATGCATCCGCAGGGCGAAGGATTCTGAACTACATAGGTTTATGAAATAACATATTACCTGGTAATGTTATGATTACATGTATCCGTTATTATTAGTATTCGTATTCGGTGTTCGTGGTTGAGTGGTTACGATTCTTGGCTGAGAATTGGCGAAGGACGCGGGTTCAAATCCCGGCGTGTGAAAGTACGTTTTATTTGATTAAATTGTGTTATTTCATCATTTATTCATCATATTTGCGGTACGTTGCATCGAAACGTTGGTTGAAATGACTTTAGTCGTATTTGGTGACCAGATCTGAATAGACAGGTACTTCCCCACCTTCCTCTTACCCTTCTCCTTCCCCTCCCCAATACCTTCAGCCTTCCTCTTCCTCATCTCGATTGGGGATGCCATAGTCTCACTTGCTCGATACGGTTGGGAGCAGCTGGGACTCTTGTGTGGTATCACATAAAAAATAATAATTTTCATTATAATAATCATTATAAAGATACCTGCCAATAAGTAATATGGGATTAAATATGGAGAATAATATTTACAAATCTTGAATTTGAGATATGATATCGATGAAGATGACATAAATTGAACTGGTTGAGACCTAATGAGTTAGCTAAGTTGGTTAAGCGGTTGCCCCGGATAGGTAGAGGTCCTGGGTTCGAGTCCCAGATGCGACTGAAATCTTTTTATTTTCTGTTGTGTTTTCCGTGTTCATGTTTCATTTGGATTATGTTAATATTATTTTCTACAATAATAAAATAATAATTTTGTTTAAAATTATTTATTTGAGATAGGGCATTATCAGAGTTAGATAAAACCGGTCCCAAAATGTACGAAAGAAATCGGTTGGATATGTTTTGAGATGTTTGCTTCAACCAATTCCTGAAACCCATTTTGTCTATCGACACGTTAGAAGTGATTTATTTGATGGTGTTCAACGAAATAATAAGTTTATTAATATCGTCCGTATCTATTTATTATTTTAACTGCGGCAGAAAATCTATTTATTTTGTCTTACTGGAAACTCGTTAACGGTGAACTTAAACAGAATGAAATACGCACGGCTCTTTCTCAATGTAATCTTTTCCACTCTGACAACTACAGCACGAACTGTTCATATAACTCACAACTAGCGAGTCTTCACAGAACTTTCAATACAGACCTTTTCGATATACGCGAAATCTCTGAGTCCTGCAACAAAGCAAAAATAATTAGTTCTGTGTGTATCTAATATGTATTTCTGCAAAATTCAGTTCCTCTTATTACTTTTGTAGTTTATTTATTGACGCCTTGGAGGCTTTTACAAACATATAGATGTATCTCATGGTTAATTGTACAAAGAAGAAGTGTACAGTATACAAAATAACAACAGGAGTATAAAATAAGTGAGTAGGTACACTGTAAGTATATAATCAGAGCGAAATGAGTAACAGTTTTACCTTTAGTAACATTATCATAGCAGGTTGTACAAAGGAGTATACAAGTATACTATAATAATGTACGCATAAAATAACTAAGTACTTAGGTACATTGCAAGTTTTTAGTTACAGCGCATTGGGTAGGTAAAGGTTTATAATTTTTAAGTAATTATAACATTATAAAACATGAACCGATATGAAGCATGTTTATTAATAGAGTATACCTTTCTTACGTTTTAAAGACCATAACGTAATAAATACGACGTGTTTTGGCATCTTAAATAACTGAAATAATACGTACGACCACAAATTGATGCACGAGTATAAAATGTATTCAGAGCATCTCCTGTCCCGATCCTATCTTCCTCTTACTCTCCCCCCTTCCTTCTTATTTTGTTTTTTCTAATAAAACATCTTTACTTTACCACTTTAAGCATAAGAAACTTTGTCGGTTTACCTTTTGTTAAACAGTTCTATTACAAACCGTTCAACGGGCAGGAGCAAAAAATGTTCAAGGCCGCGATGCGAGCATCTGGCCAATTCTGGAGTTTGCAGTCAAGTTTAAGTAAGGCGAAATCAAGTGCTAGAGGATAGCCACGACTAAAAATAGGCCTATTCAATTTCCGTGGCATCATCCAGTTCCTTTCAGTTTTTCCTTTTCCTTTTTTTCTCATCTGGTTCTCGATCCAGAATAACTTCGCGGCAAACCCAGAATTGAATTCAGAGCTGTCGAAACACAACGGTATAAAGGTACACATGAAAAAACTTCATAAAAACATTCAGATAAACTGATTTTTAGTCAATGTTAACTAATGAATGTACCTACTCTTATTCTACTCTATTATTGTACGACATGTATTATGTTTTTAAATGTCCTACGGACGTTTGATAAATAGATATGTGTTTTAAAAATCAACATTAAAATCATTTTATCATTAGCTTCGAAACATATGTTTTTCTCATTAGGAATAAGAAATGACGTTATTTCGTTATTTGTATTTTTTTGTTTGTTTAAAAATATTCATAACATTTAAAAATGTGTGGCAACTCTAGTACCTACCTGGTAACCCGCAGTTTTTTTTAATATTTGGATTCCACTTCAAATACCCATGTTTTAAATAATAAATCAGTAGAATATTTAATCACAGAGATAGCGAAGCGCTTTTTATACAGTAAAATAAGTTACAACTTATTATCCCCATTATAAACTTCCCTGTTGCACTAAAAAAAATGAGACAAAAATCACGAAGCGTCTAGTTATGCAAGCGAAATTCCGAAAAGTCGTATATGGGTTATACGGAGCTGTGCAGTGTATACATACCTAATACGATGGGGTAGGTTTGCTTTTGTATATTTCAGAAGGTTTCAGGGACTGCGCGCGCAGCCTGGGTGCGCCCCAGAACCTCTGAAACTTTAGTACGGTGGTGTTCGCCGGTCGCTACGGAGGGATACCGCGAAGCCTTCGAGGGACATCAACGCATCCGGCACAAGGAGCGAAAACTGAAAACGTGATGCGTGAATCGTGATGTGTACTATATAGGGATAAATCGATTCAGAAAGTCTTTAAGCTGAATCCAGTTGAAGTGTTTATAGATTTAAAATAAATAAAATAGTGAAATTACTCGTAATAGATAGTAAGAAATAAGGTATTTAACCAGATTTAAAATTTTACAATAATTTACAAGTATATTTAAATAATAATATTTTTAGATGAAGTGAAGTAGTTAATATAAGTAAATAGGTATTTAAAGTGGGTGTTTGCTTAGAGCTTCTTATTTGTGAGGAAATAGTTTCGTGCTACCATTGTGTGAGAAAAAACTTGGAAGATTAGACAATTGTTTTAAACAACTATACAATTGTCGTAAGGAATAGAAAATTTAAGGTTTGTACAATTTCTTTAATAACCAAACAGTGTATATTAATGTATGTATTTTCTGTACATCGTGTCATCTTGCTTTCTTTTAATTCCTGTTATTTTTTAACTTCACTTCTCAATTTGTTTTAGCGCAGTGATTCCAGTATTTTATTACACGTGCAATGAGCATCCTGATTGAGAAACCAAAAAATAATTTTTTTAGCGATGGCACTTATTTTTATTAACTGTATTACGTATTTTTTGAGTGGTATTTACAGTTTCAAAGTCTTCCATGTGTCACCAAGGGGAGTTATTTTTAACATGTCCTGTTTTCATCATTCAGGGAAAAGGTTTCGTGGGACAGGATACTGAGCGGTAATTTGTTTTCCCTGAAAGATGTTTTGACGGTATGCCGAACACTATACCAAGCAAAGTGTACCTATTGTACAAATTAATTAAATATAAAAAAAATTAAATGAAATATGAAACGTACAACGGCGGGATGTTTTTTTAAATTAAAATAGGTGTCAGGTGATTATAAGAAAAACTTGTACATGTTTTCTGTGAGTTAAATAACATATGTATTTTTATATTCATTCATTCACTTATTTAATTGGTCGGCAAATGATATCCATAAGGAGTTCTTTACTTTATATTGAATTCTAACTATTAATTTTAATTACAATTTCATTACAAAAATTCGAATTTTTCACATCTTTAATAAGTCAAAATAAACTGCATGCCTTAAGTGAAATAAACAAAAAAATATTATTGATCTACTCAAAAGATTTTGTCTATTAAGGATTAGCAATTTTGTCTGCTTGTCGGCAATTTGAGTGCTAACCCCAATTATGAAATATTACTATTTTAAGCACTTTCATATCTCGTCACACTAATGTTGAAAATAATCCACGCAACTCATCCAGGAATACGTTACCATCACAGGATTCCTCGTATATAGGCTATAATTCGTAATAATTGCTTAAAAAAATATCCTTAGTTCCGGAGATGTTTTATACAGCTCATTTTTAATATTTGAAATAAACTGGTTTATCCTGAATACATTAAACATTTGACTTTAAACTAGAAAAATAATTAAGTGTAACTCCAAAGCAGTAACATCGTCATACTACAATTTAAGAAATTAAGTTAAAAGCGCTAAAGATCTTCGTCTCTTAAGAAATCAAATGAATTTTATGTCGTTTGGAGAATGTCATAAGACTGAAGAATGTGAGAGACGGAAAGGGTAAGAACTAGATAGGGGTTAGGAAATTTTCAGCTCTTTAGATCTGCTTATTAAACAAGCTATACCCATTTTATGCTTTTCGGTAGTAGGTAGTGGTATTTCATCAGGGTAATACATAAAATAGGGACATACGAGGTACGTCTTACTATATTACACCTTATTTTGAAATAAAATAAGATATATTTTTAAAAAATACTAAAGTTTAGAGTCTAGATCCAAGAAGCTTACCTATCTGCTACTACCTTTAGTAAGATGTGGCTTTTAATTACAGCTTAGGTGATTGGCAGATTATGCTTCGTATCTTTTAACATCATAGCACTATTTAGGTCATATCCCATCAACGGTTTAACTACAAGAGGTAGAATAAAATAAATCTCCAGTAATTTATTGAATAGTTAAATGGTCACTATTGTAACTATTTATGAAATTAATATCAAGAAACAATACTCATAATCGCGGAAGAAAACGTAAAAAGACATCAAATACTTGAGTCGGTCGATACCAAGTATCGAATAACAAAGGAGTATGTATGAATGTAAATTAATCAAGGGTGCCATGACAGAATTGTGTTTTGATGTATCGTATCTCCATACCTTTGTGGGAAAAAGGTGTAATAGTTTTTGTGAGGAAAATATTCCACACTTTTTTTTTTACTTATTGTATCTGAGAGAGCTCAATACTTCCTATTGTGTCGTCAAGATTTTATCCACTGTTTTGTTAAATATTTATATTCTTGACACCATTTAAACCTGGAAAATCCTTTATATGAAAGTTTTTTTTTTAATAAACGAAGAAAGAATCCACGTAATTTTTGAGGTTTAGCCAATAAACGAGGCTGTTAGTTTACCGTGTCATAAAATTTTATTAGATTCCCTTACATTTTCAAATTTTCTCACGTAATTTGGCGCGCGATGAACAAATTTGAAGCCTGGAAAAGGAGCCTTTTACATTCGGGTTTTTGTGAATTATTGCTTCCAACGTTAGTCAATATTGGTAGAAAAATCATATTCTTTATAAATATTCCCTAAAAAATATTCACAATGTATCGGAGATTGTCGCAAATGCGTGCATATTTCAAATTCATTTGAAAATCTATGGAGCCTTTTGAAAGACATTCCAACGAAAAAGATACAAAAACTTTTTTCTTTTTTAAAAATATGAATATCGCACAAGGGTCCTAACCGCCCGATTTCGGTCTGACTACCACTTATTGGCATCCTTATTCTCCAATGCGGATATATTGTGTGGTTGAAGGGAGTGTGTTGGGAAATATTGTTTGAAAAATAAAAACAAAAGAAAATGAAATCTTGATTCTCAAACACTTTTTGAGATCTGGTCACTAAACACGACTACAATCAACGTTTTTGAATGCTGTCCTTTTATTAAGGTAATACTAAGAGTATTAATAAATCCACCTCTTACTTAGTTACCACAAAGTATTTACCAATATGTTATTTTTATTACAAAAATTGACGAGAAATCATTAACCTCAATTTGTGATTTAAATATAAATTATACTCAAATTTGAAATAAATTGATGTGCAGAGACTCCTTATCAGTTGCGTGCAGTCCACAAAGGCTAAAGTGCCTACCCTGAGAAAAACAACCCAATAAAGAAAATTAACGATATTACAAAAATACGACGAATTCTTATCAAAATTAATTTTTCCATGAATTTTGAAAAGAACTTGCAAACCCATTCATTCAGTTGGCCATAACAATCAGAAGAAAATGATAATAAAATAGTCACTTTCAAATAATATGCAATGAAAAACTATACACAGCCTATTTTGGTCGTAGAGCGATGCACGCCAATGCTTTTAACACTTAAAGCTTTTCAATAATATGTTTACTTTCATTATAGATCTGATCTATGGAAGCTTTAAATTCTATCTATCAAACGCTCAAAAAAATTCGAAGTTTTTTCCTTCATGCTTACAATACTCATTCGAATGTTTGTACTATTTTCAAACGTTAAGAACTTCTCAAGTAATGCTAAAAATATATATCTGCTTAGAATCCTGTTTTAGGTTTTTACGGATATATTATATTTTTGGGATATAAAATAAACCGATACACAAAGAAAATAAATCTCTCCAAAACAATCTGTATTCGCTGTAAATAAATTCGTTTTTATGATACTGAACAAAATATTGCTGTAGTTTATCAAGAACTTGACTTGCTCAAATGTAAAAATAATTTACAGCAAATAACGTTTCTCATCAGAACATATTTACTGAAGCAGTCCCGTAATAAGTTCCACTTTGAATTATCTCTTGAAATTATACGTCTTCGTATTTTCACGAGAGCTTTTTACTTCCTTCAACATTTTACAAGCTGAAACTCAGTTGAAGATATAAGTGGATGAAGGTGTAAGGTAGAATGACATAAGTCTAGAGAAGGAGGAATAAGAGAGGAATGTCTATCTTATGAGCGAAACGATGGCAAAGTTTTATTGAACATTTCAAATCAATGGTCAATATCTTTAAGTCCACTATCTGAGATATGCGATGATGCTAGGTGGAAAATAGATAGGTGCATCAGTCAGTTTTTTTTATTCAAATATTAACAGTTTTTAAAGAGCAATCACTAAGTATTCAGCTATTTATCATGCTTGTATAGAAAAGTTACTTAAAAAACAATACAAACAATGCTTTAATGTTAAGACTGCACGTTCATGTTTTTTGTTAGTAAATACCGCATAATATGAATAATTAAAAAAAATATATATATTAACTTTCTGAACTTTGAAAATGATATATTATACCCTTAATGTATCTTAATTATTGTATATTGTTTTTGCATATTGAATTGTTTTTTATTATTTTATCATTACGTATGTGAATACTCCACCCATAACCACGAGCTACTAGATCAATCGGAAGCTAAAAAAATCATGTATATAATGGTATTACGTTACAATTATATAATTATTTTGTAATAAATGAATAATAAAAATGAAATAATTAAAAATGTACTTTGTTTACACCACTTTTATAAAAATAAATAAATATCTCTCATGTTTCGTAGATTTCATTTTACGTGCTTTAATTCATTTTTCAGGTAATTTTACCTGCTTTAATTCAATTTTGTTTATGATTATATTTTGTATATTCTTAAATTATTGTTCTAATTTTTATCATTTGTCTATACTTGAAATTATTCTTTAGTAATCATATATTCCTGAGGGTGATAGCGTTGCTATCGAAACATGTAGAGATATTTATTCTTTTTTATAAAAGTGGTGTAAACAAAGTGCATTTTTAATGATTTTATTAATAATGACGCCATACAGTTACCAATCGTTTGAAGGAATAAAAAAAAAATTATAAATAAATAAAATAAACAATAATTCCAATTATCCGGAGCCAGTGGGATTGTAATATATATGATGTGAAGTGTGGTGTAAAGGGAAAAGGAAAGAGGGAAAGAGGTTGGTTGGCAAATATCCAGCTTTTATCTGATCACCAAACACCATTTCAAGCACTGTTTCGATTCTGAATCGTCTTTCACCAGGGCGATACTAAGAAAACTTTTTTGGCAAACTAATTGGTATGTAACATATTAAATCGTGTTTTCAGTTGTTTATAGTTTTTTTATAGATGTTTCTTAATCAAAAGATCTGTTAATAAAAGATTCATCATTATAATTGACTCTTATATAAATGCTTAAATTATTTTTATGTGGAGATGGACAGGCATTAAACTTGAAATTAATCACATTCACAAGTTCAAATTACTTACCTTGACATTTTAGAGAACATCTCTTGAGATCGATACAAATATGTAGGTACTTACGTTATAAGTAAAAATTCCTAAAATAGTGTGTTAATATTTGGTATAAAAAATATCAAAGTCATCATACAACTATCGCTGCTTTTGTAATCAGAAACAGTAGATGTTTAACTAACTATCCATGATGCCGTTTCTCGGCAGAATAGACAGAGAGGATAGATCCGATCAATTCTGTTCGGCACACACTCCTTGCGTCAATCACGTTCAGATATATATATATATTTTTATTTTATTACATGAATACCGCAGAAGAGTCCCAAGTGCTCCCAACCGTCTGGAGCCAGTGAGACTATGGCGTTCCCAATTAGGAAATGTTGTGAGGCTAAAAGTATTGGGGAGGGAAAGGAGAAGGGGAAGAGGAAGGTGGGTAAATACCTGGCTATTCAGATCTGGTCAATAAACACGGCTGAAAGCCATTTCAAGTAACGTTTCAATTCTGAATGGTGGTCTTTCACCAGAGCGATACTGAGAGTATCTTCCACTCTGGAACGTGTGCAAATATACAACATATTATTTTTAAATTAATTAATTGTGAAACAGTACAAATTAATTAAATAAAATTTAATTGCGCACGCCGGGATTTTAACCCGCGACCTTCGTATTCGTAGTCGAGAGCCTCACCCCTCGACCATGGAGACCGTCAAAAATTTATCGTCTCATACATGTATTCTTCTGTTATTCTGACTCTTTACATCTGACGAAAGTATTTTTATGTATTCATTGTTTTTGTACATTTAAAATGTATTGTTTTTCAATTATTTTTTTTAATCTCACTAGGACTAAGCCTGTATCGAGTTTAACAATTTTACAAATAAAATAAATAATAAAATATAAACAACAATCGTCATCATCAATAATCATCCCAACATAAAAAAAAACAAAAGTTCGCAATTATTATTCATATTTTGATTAAATCGGTCGAATCATCTCTTCCTCTGGCGTCTCCGACTACTTCTACCATTAACTTCAACGTCATGTATTGTCCTTACACATATTTCTTTGTTCATTCGCTCTACCGACGGTAAAATTCGGTGGATTGTGTAACAAATTCAAACTACGTATTCGCACAATAATATATACTTTATATGTAAAACGGACTCTGTCAGTTAACTAATAACTATTTGTATTTGATTTGCATTTTTAAAATATTGACTTTTCACCTCGGAACGTTGGAAAACTTACGATTCTCAAAACGTGCCAACGAATACGAAACGAGGGAATTTAAAATTCCCACGCTAAGCTATATTTAACACCCCTTTCGAATAAAACTTTTGCTGCCTTTCTGCCTTTCATTAAAAAAAGGCTGTTGCCGGCTCAGGATCTGGGTACCTATAATCCGATTAGATGCTATGCTCTCTAGCAATAGTTTCATGAAATACCTATTCGGGGTATCCCAAAAAAATCCTAAATAACGTATCAGAGGAGAGTTGCAGAATAGAAACTTTTATCTGAATTTATCGGATTTACCGAAGTTCTAATGGATTTGATGTACTTGTACTAAATTTTATTGCGAATTTTATCTAGCAAACAAGACAAGTGATAAGTTTATAGCCTTGTAAATAAATCTGAAGTCATCGGGATTATAAATTTTCATAAATTTACTTATTTTAATTTTTGTCACGTATATTGCAATAGAATTTTTTTGGGGGATTTGAGACCTGCGGTTGATTGGGTTGGCATCTTACGATCAAAAATTTTGATTAAATTTTGGCTTTAATTTGACATTATTCCTCTCTTATTTTGAATTAGATTAATTTATTTTTTTTAGAAAATAAACAGTCTTTATAATTAAGTGTACAACGTAATAAAAATTAAAATATTCTATACCAATTAAGAACTATTAAATGAATTATAGTACCTACATAGTATCACAGATAATAAATTAAAAATTAACATTAGATATATGTAAATATAAATACAGTTTTCATATTATTAACGTAATCAAAGTGTGCATGGTTGTTAGAAATAACAGTATAGGTATATGCATATATATACTATTAAAAATATTTTATTAATAATAGATAACAATAGAATTTTCATATAATTTAAAGTATCAATTCAGTTAACTTCATTTTATATGATTTCAATTTACAATTGAAAATGTCTACATTTAGTAGGGTATTGTGGATTTTGTAGATACGTCCTATTAAGTAATTATATATTATTATATTTATGTAACAGAGTTGTTAGATAAGAAAAATTATGTGATTGAAAGAGTAATACCTGCAAAAATCATCTTGTAATACATGTTGATATATTATCATTGAATTGGAAAGTAATTTTTTGTTTTCGTGTTTAATAGAAATATTTTTTTTAATTTTTTATTTCAAGTAAATCATATTTTATAATGTTATCATTTAGAGGAACGGCTGCGCTGCTTGCTTCATAAATAATTTAATTTTGGATTTGAGTCCAAAATACCCTGTACAAATTTGGTATTAACAAATTTCATAGTCACTGCGCACCCGGGCACCTAAGGCTTGCACGCTTCCACGGTTTACCGCTGAAGCGCCAGGAATAATTTTTCTACTAACTATTTCTTAGAACATAAAGATTCATGGGTGCTAAATTTATATCGCACATATGAGAAGCATTTTGAACTGGCTATCGGGCAGTATTAATATGGACGGATGATTATTTAAACACGGATTTTGAATAAAGCACTGCAGTGTGGTAAAATTATAATACTTGTGTGTCTTATTATCGTATCTTTTTGAGAGAGTTCACTGCACAAACCCACTTTAAAGAAAACCGCCACTGTGAGTATGAATTTTACGCCAGCATTATGTACTGATCGTTACTAAACAAAATACATTTAAATTGTCTAACACATGAAAAAAACACGCAGAAAATAATAAAAAAATAATAATTTTCGGTCTTTTTCGTTATTTGAGTGTTTTTTTAAAGTTCGTATTATTTTCATGTTTTGCATTTTTATAGTTACAGTCATGAATATTAAGAGGTGTTTATTTATAGAAAGTGAATATTTTTTTTTATGAATACCGCACAAGAGTCCCAACTGCTCCCAACCATCTGGAGCCAGTGAGACTGTGGCATCCCCAATTGGGGAATGTTGTAAGGCTATAGATCTGGTCACCAAACACGGCTAAAACCAGCAACGCTTCGATTCTGAATGGTGGTTTTTACCAGGGTGATGAAGTATGCAGTATCTGCCAAGTTGGAATGTGCGCAAATATATATATATATTATTTTTAAATGAATTAATTGTGAAACAGCACAAATTAATTGAATAAAATACTTGCGCAGGCTGGGATTTGAACCCACTACTTTCGGATTCGTAGTCGAGAGCATTATCTCTCAACCATGGAGACCGTACGTAAAAGTAATTATGGTAATTATTTATACACATGTACATAAAATAACTCTTTATGACTGACTTTATAAGAATGACTCTAAAGCTTTTCTGATTTTCCATCAAACATTCCCGGGTTACGAATAACGTAATATTACATGGAAAACTCCAACCACCATTTTTTTTATAAGCAGAATATGTTTCCTATGCCATGCTGGAGGACTTAGCCATCAGAGGAATAGAGCCCATAACACTTGGGGGTTGGGAACCAGAAAGCATTTCTCAAATCAAGTACATCTTTTTTGTTACCACTGTCTAATTTAAAAAACAAAACATGTTTTCACATTATTGCATTGTCATCTCTGTGAATTATTTCAGTGAATTTCCATTAAATCATTGTTTTGTAGTCCGGCAAACTCTTTTGTAAATCTAAGACAAAGAAAGACGAAATTCGTTAGATTGAGAAATTCGTGAGAAAAGGTTTCTTTTGTCTGTCCAAAGACACAATGTCTAGAAATAAAAATTACGATTTTGAGTAGGTCCTTACGTAAATTATATTGCTAGGTTTTCAATTATATCGCACGTAAGAATATTCAATCTAACCTTTCCGAAATACGTGAAATTTGTTTTTTTTTTAATGCTCAGTGGCTTCGCATTAAAGATAAGAAGATTTTATTAGGAGTTCGACATAAATGCTTTTTTTCTTTGTGAAATCGTATGGGAGATCTAGTTTTACGGGACAGTGAAAAGAAACTATGGAATTATGACTATTTTGTGAAATGTAGTGAGGCGTAAAAGGAAAAAAAAGGGAACACGAAAATCGAGATGAACCTAGATCTTCAGATCTGTACACGTAAAGGTCAGCACTTCAAATTAGACACGTTGTACTCTGCTGACGCAAAAAATATTTCGAATAATTTATCTTTAAGTTTTATACGAGTAGATAGAAAAATATATTTGGTTTTCAATGAAAAAAAGTCTTAGCTTTTAAATTCCATGCTTAATAAAATTTGACTTAAAACGTTCGAAAATGCACTTATTGGAGATATTTATGTGTTTATTTCAAAAGAATTAAAGATTATAGTTAGATGATTTTTTTCACTGGAAACCTTAGTTATCTTCCTAACTACCAATATTTTTTTAATATTTTTTTTGTTTAAATTTTAAAAAAAAATGTAATGTGAAAAGTCCCGATAAACTACTTTTTGTAGTTTTTTTAAAGGGAGCTTGCTATTCAAAACACAAAATTTACAGTTAAAGTTACAAAATATATACATATATATATATATATATAATATATTAACTCAAAAACATATTTAACAAACTTTAAGCATACATATTTCTTAAAGATCTTACTAAAAAATATTTCTACATAAATATTAAAAAAATAAAACAGAAACATAAACGACAACAATAAATCGTACAAATATTTTTATCTAACAGAATTAACAGATAAATCATTGATAAGTTGATTGATTATTGCATGAGTTAGCAGACTACGAAGTGACGTTCATGGCCCTTTTTGAGTGCTGATCCTTAACACTGTTGAAGATATTTTAAGCAACGCTTTGAAACTAAATTATGATCTCTCATCGGGGCGATACTAAGAGCATGTTAAACTCTAAAACCAGGTGTAAATATGTTTTAATAAGAATTAACTTAAACTAGATTTGCAAAAGGCGGTTTCAAAACGTTTTCACGGTACAGAATCGAGGAGCTTACCGCTGAACCTCGGATTTTATTACGTTTATCCATATGGTGTTTTCTCGATTTCATTGTTCTATGTCATATGAGTAAATTATAAATGTATAATAATTTTTTTAAATGATTTATTGAGTTAGCTCATATAACATTTTATGTTTATAAACTAAGTACATGGTCATATTTCATTGTTTATATAATTATAGTTTTGCAGTAAGTATAAAAATTCATTTTAAATACGTTCATCCTTAACTCTGTCCAGGAACTGGCGGTCCGTTTGATAGATTCGCCTATCTTAACAAACTGATTGCAATCTTTGGATCATGGATGGATGGTGGGAATGCTGTCCCTGTTCTACAGATATATCAATGGAAGATGCTCTGAGGAAGAAGCGTCATTGATCTCTTCGGCATCGGTGTACAGTCGGGAAATACGCAAAACGCGCGTCCAAGGCAGTGGAATAATCTACCGGACTATGTGTTTCCTCCCTCCTACAACATGGGTTTCTTCAAGACCCACGATCATTCATTTTTATCCTCTAAAAGACCCTCCATACAACATCCCCAAAGATGATACAGTTTTAGAGGGAATTTTTTACCTCCTGCCTCCGGCCTCCTGTGTGGAGTTATTGTAAAAAAAATCTTCTTTCATTCTTCAGACTTTCAGGTTTACATGTTCAGTCCTCTATACATTAAGCAGTTCTTTGATTCTGTTATTCTCATATGCGGTAATCTAATTCTGTTTGCATTCCTGGTTTCATAATTATGTACATTTTTATTAAAACAATTTCATCCTTCTAACAATTTCGTCCTTCTGAATTTATTTTACCCACCAGTATTTATTTTCATTCCGGCCTTCGGCGACGATAGTTGGAGACTCGTTGCTTTGATAAAACAAGACCGTAATTTATAACCTACTTTCAAACAAATCAAAGCGCCAACCCTCTAGGGGCGTACCGCAGTATTTTAAATTGTTAATCTCCATTATGTTAACTCGATTACTGAAAGAATAAAATTTTGTATGGTAGGCGGCCGTTGAACGAGAAGGAAAGTTATGATTTCGACAAAAAACGAATAAAAGGAAAAAAAATCATTAAATTTACTTTGGGTGCCAATGAAAAAAGTTTTATTTTGACATTTAAGTAGGATGTTTCAAAACTCCATTGCTTACGATGGAATTGAAGTAGCGAGCTAAATTTTATTACTTAATTGTTTTTAATCACTGAAGAAGATAATATTAACACATTCCAAATGAACCACGAAACCGAAAAAACAACAGTCGCATCTGGGACTCAAACCCAGGACCTCTACCTATCCGGGGTAACCGCTTTACCAACTTAGCTAATGAGACCAGTTTAATTTACGCCATTTACACCGATATCATACTTCAAGTTCAAAACTAGTCTTGAACTTTAATTGTTTTTGTTTTTAATTCGTAGAACTTGATTTAATTTTTTTTTCAAATTTAATTATGTTATTATATTTTTACATTTTACTAATGTGATAGCTGTTTCGGCGTTCAAGGCCATTTTCAAACTGCGGTTAATCTACATTGTGACGACTTGTTTATATGATTTTATTTTCTCCCACCCCATTCTAATTTGGAAGGGTTTTTATTATCGTTAAAACCAATAAGTTAAAAAATAGTTTAAATCCTCTATTCTATGAGGTTTTTTACATTTAAAATGATTTTCCCCGTACTTCGATGATAATGTTTTCTTAATTATTTTTTTTAAATTTGTTATATTGTTTTGATAATGTGAACATACTGGGAAGCGGTGAATATATAATTTTCCTTACTTTATTAATTAATGTTATATTAGGATCATTCGTTCCTCTATTAATTTATAATTGTCCAAGTTCATTTAATCTAAGACCCTTTCATTCTATACGTAAGGGTTTTGGCTTGTTGTTGACAAGCGGGACGTGATTATTCAGTTTACAAAATTTAAAAAAAATAAAATTGTTTCGGTAAACTCAATGTGAAAGCTATTTGAAAGATTTGAATAATTAGAAACAATATGTATTATTTTTTTGTTGTTGTTGTTGTGTTCTAGTTTAATTTATACAACTCTATTTTTATAAAAAGTTTTTAAAATTGACTAAAAACTATGCGTCACAGCTGTTTCGCCTCCCAAATGCACTATCAAACTGTCAGGCCGAATGCATTATCAAGCTCCCGGTTTAATGATGCCTTCGGAAGGCGAAACAGCTGTAACGCGTATAATAACTTTAATACAAAAAACCTTTTTTTTTAAATTGAATGAAAATACTAATTATTAAATTTAAAAAAATATATATATATATATTAATAATCAGATATGCTCATTTTGAGGCTAGAGTGCATTTAAACATATAAAAAAACTCATAGAGTAGGAACGTTTTAGCTTACAATATAAATATTCTTAGATAAATATGTTTATGTGGGATAAAGTTTATGTCACACTAAAATGAACAAAATTACTTCCAGCGTGGTCGTGAATCGTCACAAAAACCAGCACCCGTCCAAAATTTACACCACTTTTCCAGTTATGAATAAACTTGCAAAACTTGAGATCGAAAGTTGTCATGGTTACGCAAAGTAGAAATAGATAGAACATAAAATTTAATTAATAGATGCTATCAGTTTGTAGAAACCCGGTTTCCAGGCACCGGGTGTCCCCAAAAACCTCACGTTCTGAATGTTCCCTATCGGGCCTACTCGGAGATGCTATGTACGAAAGATGATAGCATTGTTTCCGGAAAAATGTCCTCCCAACTTCAGAACTTCTCGAATCAGATAATGTTAAATGTTATTTGAAATTCTTCAGTATTAGGAATTGTGGTAATCTATTATCAGTGTTTAAGACATGTAATTACCGACATCCCGGTTAAACTGAATAAATATGAACTGCTAATGTGTTAATAACAGAAGAAGAAAAAATCGAATGAAAGTCATACATGTCTAAAAAACACATTCCGATAACATAAATGTAACATAAATATGACGGTCTCCATGGTCAAGGGGTGAGGCTCTCGACTACGAATCCGAAGGTGGCGGGTTCATATCCCGGCGTGCGCAAGTAATTTTTATTTAATTAATTTGTGTTGTTTCACAATTAATTGATTTCAAAATAATATATTGTGTATTTGCGCACGTTCCAGAGTGGAAGATACTCTCAGTATCGCCCTGGTGAAAGACCACCATTCAGAATTGAAACGTTGCTTGAAATGGCTTTTAGCCGTGTTTGGTGACCAAATCTGAATAGCCAGGTATTTCCCCACCTTCCTCTTTCCCTTCCCCTTCTCCTTCCCCTCCCCAATACATTCAGCATCACAACATTCCCCAATTGGGAATGCCATAGTCTCACTGGCTCCAGACGGTTGGGAGCAGTTTGGGACCCTTGTGCGGTATTCATATAAAAAAAATAAAAAAATTGGTACAACTTCAATACACAAATATCCATTAGGATATTATTATTATACATACATATATATCATGAATATGTTACACTTACATACCAACTATGTATCATGTTCTTTTTTTGTTAACTTAAAACCTTTTTTTTCTTTCTGGGCACAAAATCATTTAAATGTAAAAATATGTATAAGCCCATCGGGGTGTTAATAAAATAATACGTAAATTTACTTAAATTCATTTATAAATAAATAAATATCCAGGGAAATAATACTTCAACAGTTTACCGGAAATATCAGAACCATTAAATACGATAAATGCCTAGTAAAATAAATCGAAAAGCTATTCAATGTAAAAACAACAAAGCGATAAAATTATCTTCAAAATTTGTACACTTTTTTTTTCATTAATAATTGAAAAAATTAAATTCTTTTAGCTGATTTTAGCGACTAGATTTGACTAGGTGGGCACTTTACAATATTTTACCTTTCCTTTCTCCCTTCCTTTCCCATTTTTCTACAGCCTCTCAACATTTCCAACAAAAATCAGAATGCCATAGACTCCTAACTCAGGCTAGTTAGATCTATTATCTGGAATCTCTTCAATATATACTCGTATATATATTAAACATGAAGGACCGAGATTTATCTTGATTGGTAAGAATTTAATTATAATGCTTTGGGAAATCGCTTTCCCGAATTAAGACGATAAGTCGAGAGAATTCATTTTAAAATTATCTTATTTTTAGGGCTTTCCAGCATCGTTTTATTAAAGTCTGTGATAAATTGGAGAGAATGGAATTTAACGGTCATGGAAAAAAACGCTACACTATTTTAATGCGTAGAATGATTATATTTGGTACCTATGTTCTTATATATGTAATTAAACTCATAGATACCTAACTAATGAACCATCATGCCGTTTCTCCGCAGGGGTAGGCAGAGAGGACGGACCGCCAAACAACTCGATCTTGGCATACACTTCTTGCTTCATTCACTTTCATACAACGTCTCATACATTATTTTCTGTTATTCCGGCTTCTAACATGGCCTGACTCAAGTATTTGATTCACTTGAT
Source organism: Halesus radiatus (assembly GCA_022606495.2). Lineage (NCBI taxonomy): Eukaryota > Metazoa > Arthropoda > Insecta > Trichoptera > Limnephilidae > Halesus > Halesus radiatus. The sequence goes on along the minus strand of JAHDVE020006969.1, from coordinate 83,417 downwards.
CATGCCATGTCTTCCTCGGTCGTCCCCGGCTTCTTCTTCCATTCACATTTGCGTCATATATTCTCCTTTGTTCATTCGCTCTACATGCCCAAACCATCTAAGTATCCCTTTCTTAATCTTGCTCACTACGTTTACATCAGCCTTGCATTCTTTACGAATCTCAACATTTTTCACACGATCATACATGGTTTTACCAGATATTCGTCTCAGAGATCTCATTTCTAAACTATTCAGTCTACTTTAATCCTTCCTCTGCCAGTTCCCTGCCTCACTGCCATACATCAGGGTTGGTATCAGCACTCCTGCAATTAAATTCATAGATACTTATTGCAAAATCATTTATCTAACCAGTTCGTATTCGTACGTTCTGCAACGCTTTTCCTTCTGAGACTTTAAAAATTCCAACACCAAGTAAGATATTGATAATCCAAGGCATGTTAAACAATCGCTCCCACGAGATCAAATCTACTATTAGATAAATACTGATTGTAACCACATTTTAAAGAAACTGCGCAAATTCAATGAAACCATTGAAGGCATCGTTTGTAATAGTCCACAATCATGATGACCGCGATAAACGTTCCATAGCTAGCTCCTACGACATTGCCGAACCGGACCTAGGGTTACTTACCCCTTCAATCCTTTACCTCTATAAGTAATACAACCCTTGTTCAGAGGCTCGTTATTATATCCCCCTTTTACTAAATTCTGTACAGGTATTACTTTGCCCTTCTTAACAAATAAAACTGTGTTAAAAATAATATAAACCCTAACGTTATGTTCCATTTCTCATTTATACTGGAATTAATTAAACCATATGTTATTAACAGAAAAGTTAGACAGGTAAAATGAAATTAAGAGATTTAATCATAATATCGTTCCTTTGGAGGTAAAACTCATTAAGTGCTTTACTAGCTGTATGTCACATACTTCTAACGGGACGATATATCTTCCTCATAGCGATAACTGTCTGCATTTAATCATTGAAGAAGATAATATTAGCAAATCCTAAACGAAATACGAAACCGAAAAAAATCACAGAAAATAAATTGAATATTCTTTCTAGACTTGTAGAAAAGGTCAGTAGACGTCCTATATAAATAAAATCGGTATATTCGATATACTATCTAGATTGCAATTATATTCGGGTAGAGATTTGTTATCATCATAAAGATAGCAGCCAATAATCTGGGATTTAATGGAGGATAATATTGACAAGACTTGAATTTGAGGTATGATATCTATGAAGATCGTGTGAAGTGAACTGGTCTCATTAGCTCATTTGGTAGTAGAGCGGTTGTCCCGGTAAGACAGAGTTCTTGGGTTCGAATCACAGATGCGACTGATACCTTTTTAGTTTCTGTGTGTTTTTTTTCTGTTTTTTTTTTTATTTCATTTAGGACTTGTTAATAATATCTTCCTCAATGATTAAATATTACAATGAATTTTATAAGCTTCAATAAGTTATTAAAATAAATTGAACTGTCTCAATGTTTAGGGGCCTATGACGGAACCGTATTCACTGGAATGAAATGGTGCGTTTTAGTATTAACTACGTAACAAACGTTAAAAATCAAACGAATAATTATAATAAAAAACGAATTACAATATAACAGTCTTGATTTAAATAAAATATACAAAAAAATAAATTATTTACACATTTCCTCGTTTATACATTATTTAAGATAAATGAATTAAATACACCTACATACGGTAATCCCTTATCTCCTATTTGCCATTGCTTTAATCATTATTATGTAGTTTATTAGATATCCACTTCTTTACATGGTTTTTATTTTATGAATTCAGAAAACATACATTTTATTAATGATGTTCACATCAGAAAGGACATATTATTGTATTTATCACATTATCTCATCACGCAAGAAATTTGGTTACAGTTCGTATTACATGGGATAAGACACGGTGAGGTGTGGAGTGTACAGGTAGATTTAATTAAATCTTATTACCAAATATGGTAATTGAATATTTATTTAATACAGAATACAACAAAATCCAAAGAAATAAGCCACTTATCTAACTGTGGCAGTCCTGTGTCGAAATGAGCAGCTTTATAAATGAAACGAAACAATTACATTATCTGATTAATTTATGAAACCTGCACACAAAAATATAACAAAAATACAGCCAACAAAAGAACACTACAGTTATTCAATCTACAAACTCCACAGTTGGGCAGTACATTTACAGTTGACAACGATAACATTCCATAGTAAACCGAATATTACATAGTAGATGCATGTGGTGACTTCAATCGACCACAATCATGAGGTGTCCATACTGACTACAATTATGGGGTGTCCATACTGACCACAACCATGGGGTGTCCATACTGACCACAATCATGGGGTGTCCATACTAACCATGACAAGAGGGATGACATCGATAATAAATAATGATTTTTTAATCATTGTAGATAATATTAACAACTCTCAAATTGAAAAATGAAACTGAAAAGATAAAGAAAGGAAAAAGATATTGGTGGCAACTGGGACTAGACCACGAAGTCCGGGGTTTGAGTCCGAGTTGGTATCGATATCAATTTATTTTCTGTGTCTTTTCGGTTTCATGTTTCAATTTGACAGTTACAATAAGGTTTATAAACTTCAACGAGTTTTTCCAAAGTGAATAATGATTTTTTTTTTCCACAGATCAAAAACAGCTGTAACAATAATAAAAAAAACTATAAATGCTTGCAGTACTTAATAATAACATTATTAAATTTGATTTACATTTAATTTTAAAATGCAAAAACAATTAATAATTATTCATTTCCCTGGCTGGAATTTGTATTTTATAAATCATGATAAAAACAAAATAAAAATATATAAGTAATTAATAACAAGTAAATTATGTCAAGTAAAAATAAATCATATAAAACTAATTATATAGTAATAGTTAAAAACATATTTAGATGATTTTTATAGTTACGTTTTTGTGAAAAATCACCTCAAGGGCGCTGATGTTAGTTCCGCCCAAGAGTCCCAACTGCCAGTGAGACTATAGCATCCTCCGATTGGGGTATGTTGAGAGGCTGAAGGTTATGGGGCGAGGGGAAGGAGATGCAAGAGAGGAAGGTGGGAAGTACCTGGCTATTCAGACCTTTTTTTTCGATTCTAAATGGTGGTTTTTCATCAGGGCGATACTGAAAGTATCTACCACTCTGAAACGTGCCGCAAACTAATATATTATATATTATTTGAGCACTTTGAGATTTAAACCCGCGACCTCCGGATTCGTAGCCGAGCATCGTAACCACTCAACCACGGAGGCCGTCTGAGTATCGTATTAATATTATTTGTTCCCGGCACATAATATTGGAAACACTACGCATTGCATGTTATTCGAGGTGTCATTTATTCTTATTATTTAATGTTATTTAATAATCGTTTTAAGGAAAGGACAATCAAATTTTAAGCGGGTAGTACAAACAGAAATTTTATTAGAAATTATATTCCTAAATATGATTCGTTACTCAATAAGAATTTATCTTCCTAAATATCATTCGTTACTAAATAAGAATTTATCTTCCTAAACGTGATTCGTTACTCAATAAGAATTTATCTTTCTTAATATGATTCGTTACTCAATAAAAGTTTATCTTCCTAAATGTGATTCGTTACTCAATAAGAATTTGTCTTCCTAAATATGATTCGTTACTCAATTAGAACGTACCTTCATAAATGTGATTCCTCACTAAATAAGAATTTATCTTCTTCATTGTAATTCGTTACTCAATAAGAATTTATCTTCCTATTTGTGATTCGTCACTCAATAAGAAACAGATTGGGGTAAAAAGATTCGATTCCAATAAGAAAAAATAAAGTAAATAATAATGAGTAAAATAAGTATGTAAATAATTATGATGATAATATCGACAACAGGATTTCCAAATTGATTAAGACATAAGAGAATACATAGGAATTCTGTATATAAGTTTTTTCAACTGTTTGAAAAATATGTACATAGTTATCTCTATACTGTCTTAGTACATAGCAATCGTATGTGTTATAAAACTTATTTTGGGACTAGATTTTTTTTTAGATTACACAAGTGATACAAAACTGTATTAGAAATTATACACCAACACAAAGCAAAGGACAAGAATATATAGTAATTATATATAATATGTACCATTTTTTTTAGAAAAGTATACAAGTTCAACATAAAAGTACAACAAAATGAAAGTGGCTAATTCCTAAAATAAAAAAGAGTTAAATATTCATTTACAAAAGCAGTTTATTAATTTATGAGAATGAAAGGAAAAAAGAAACAGAAAAAAGGGAAACCCGAAACGAAATTAGGTCTAGCAGGAAAATCAATGCTAACATTTGCGACTTTTGACCTCGTCTTTACTCTTAAGAAATACACAGACTGGGGTGAATAGAAATACGAGAAAAAATAAACAAATTTTACGCTGTGGATCTCTTCTAACAATACAAAAAAAAAATTGTGTGCTTGACGGGTATTTTTGATTTATTAATATTGTAATTAAATTCTCGGTTAAAGCGGTTACACACCCTATGATTGGCCAGTCACGACTCGACAAATAAGTACCAGTGGGTCGTTCTCGTAGAATTGCCTTTCCGAAATTGGACTTCGGCAGCACGTTCCCGAACACGCCATCGGGGAAGAAGTTCCGATAATAAGACGTCTTTTTGATTATACGTGGTTCAAGAGCGGTTAACGAGCATTGATCACGTGTATTATAGTACCTACGTGAATCTGTATGTAAGTAAACCGCTGAAAGCTCCGTTGTGATTTATCTTTCTCTGTCTTATAAACGATGTACGTAAGAGAGAAAGGTTTGTTACTTCGGGGGTCTCAGCGGCAGAACCATTTTTTTATGCTAACAGGTACCGCACAGCAGCCATGTTAAGAGTTTTTAAGAGAAGGGAACGAAACGGGGAAGCAAAGGGTTGAGAAATACCTGGCTAGTCGGATCTGGTCAGTTGAGGTTACCCACCGCGTTCCCACACCGGTATAATTAATTATGGTTACTCCTTCAGGGTGCACTTCAAGACCTCTATTTTTTTGTAAATTAAAGGATCTATAATTTTAAATTTAATTATAGGATATCATATAATTAATAAAATTAAAATTTTAGATTTTCCCCATAACTGTCAATTTATTTCTTTAGATGTAAAATTTTTATTTAGCAACATCCCAATTGAAGTGCGCCTTATAATAATTGAAAATATATTTAAAAAATGTAATATCAACCCGGTGATAAGAAAAGAGTTATTCCAACTCATAAAAATTTGCGCAGAAAAAAAATATGTTCCTTTCAATACCTACTATCAACAAAATAATGGTTTTTCCATAGGATCACCGTTAAGTCCACTACTAGTGGAGATATTTATGGATTATATTGAAAATATAATTTTTAAGTCTCCCTTAGATAAATACATACTTTACTATATCAGATATATAGACGACATCCTCATATGTTGGATAGGCACGAAGCGACAGTTAGATATCTTCACTAACCTGGCCAACACCGTTAATAATAAAATCTGCTTCACAGTTGAACATGTGATCGAAGGTAAAATATTTTTTTTAAATCTTAAAATTAGTAAAAATAAGAATAGACGTTCCTTCGAAATAGTTAATATAATAAAACCCAACTTTTACAGATACAACAATAAATGCAAACTCAACTAATCCTTCATTTCATAAATTATCAGGTTACCATTCAATGATACATAGACTCATTTATATCCCTCTAGACAACATGGCGTTTGAAAAGGAAATGGAAACAACAAAAACAATCGCGGTTAATAACGGCTATGAGGCAAATCAAAATCAAAACCTGGAAAAAATTATAAAAACCAGAAATATAAAAATAAAATCAATTTAATATATCCAGTATATTATTAAAAACTAGAAAGATTTACACGTCTGGAATTTCACGGTCCAATATCGGTAAAAATTGCAAAAAAAAAATGGTATAAATATAGCTTTTAGAACCAATAAAAATAAAGAAAGAAGCCTATTAAACTCAAAAAGTAAAAATCCAAAACTTCATAATAGTGGCATATACGAATTAAAATGTGACCACGCCGACTGCAACACTATCTATATCGGGCAGACGGGAAGGGCTTTCTCAAATATATTCAAAGAACATATACGATGTTGTAAAAATAAAAGCACTTCTTCAAAATTCGCATTACATCTCTAAGTAAATAATCACGTATAGCTTGATAACAGTGTACCTAAACCCTTACGTATAGAAAGAAAGGGTTTTAGATTAAATTTAATTCGACAATTAGAAATTAATAAACGAACGAATGATCCTAATATAACATTAATTAATAAACTAATGAAAATTATACATTAACCGCTTCTCAGACAGTTCACATTATCAAAACAATATAACACATTTAAATAAAACAAATAAGAAAACATTATCAGTTAAATACGGGGAAACACATTACAAATATAAAATTCTCACAGAATAGAGAATTTGAATTATTTTCTAACTAATTCGGTTTTACCGATAATAATTTAAAACCCGTCCAAATTAGAATGGGGTGGGAGTGAATAAAATCACATAATTAAGTCGTCACAATGTGGATTAATCACAGTTTGAAACACCGAAATAGCTGGCACAATAATAAAAAACTAAAAATTCTCGCAGAACTCAATAATAACTTTATAAAATTTGCTTTACATATTTTTTTTTAAAACCAACAAATTAATTTAACCCCACAAAATCATAATACTCTGCAGAACTAATAAAAGTTACGATATGGAAATTCAAAATTCAGCTAAAGTTTTTGCCAAAAACAATAAGCATTGTACATTGCAGCCAGCTGTTCTATTTAACATGCCGAACTTTGCTAAATAAATATAGTTTTAGAATTTATGTAGCGTTGCATTTGAGCTTTTGGCTTTCATTGTACGTAATTCCCCCCATACAGTATTATATTACTTGGCAAACAGAGCTACCTTATTTTTCTCGGAATTTCCCTGAAATAAATTAAGCGGTTGGATGTGTAATAAGAGCTCTTTATGGAAATGTTTGAAAATGTATTTTAATTTTCACAGCGCAGATTTTCTCTCAGTTTTCTCACCCACAGAGCTTCTTGCAAGCGCAATTAGAATGTTTCAATAAAATACAGGGTTATTCAAAATGAAGGACTCATTTTATACTGTTATATTTCCTGGATTATACGTTATATTGTGTGGATGATCTACATAGTAATTGAAAGAGGAAGTCCGAATGTTTCGAATCCCACTGATAGATTGTTCATAGTTGCAAAAGCGACCGCGAGCAGCCATTTCGCGTCAGTTGTGAGTAGAATAGCTACTATGCAGCATAAGGTTAAACTGAGTCGGCAACTGTAGTGCCGAGTGCCTTTAACATTGAACCTGCAACTAGAAAGAGCATTTGTAGATGATGTCACTCATTTGAGGAAACTGGATGTCTCCGTAAACGAGAAAGCCCGAGCCAACAGTGTATATTAGAGGAGAACGTGCGAAATTGAGTTGATCATTTTGAGTAACCCTGTACATGTTTGCTTTCATCGTTTGACCTTTTGAAGTTATAATAAGTTATTTATTTCTCCGATACCAGCAAACCGCTTTGCAGTTTAACATTTTTTTATACAATTAATTAAAAACGATAAATTAGTTTTAACATCACCAAAGAGTATTGTTCCTGTGAAAGCTCACTATTCCGAAACGAAACGATGGTTGAAATGGAGTTAACCATGTTTAGTGACCAGATCTGAATAGTTAGGTATTTCTTGACCTTCCTCTTTCCTCTTTACTCCCTTCAGCATCGGATCCTTTCCCGACTTCTCGATGCCATAGTCCCATTGGCCCCATGCTGCTAAAACACATTTTACACGTAAACATTTTATTCTATAAATATAAAAGAAAAAAAAATATTTTCAAAGTATTCTTTTATTGTATGGTCAATATACATTTCATAACAAAAAGCGCAAACATAAAATAAATTAATAAAATAATTAAAAAATATACTTTGTATTCACCACTTATAAAAGCACTTCGAAAGCGATGCTTTCATCGTCAGGAATTCATATATGTAATATATTCCTGACGATGAAAGCATCGCTCTCGAAACATGTAGCTATCAATGTATATTTATAAAGTGGTCAATACGATGCATATTTAAATTCATTTATTAACAAAGACCCCACAAAGTGAATACCAATCGTTTAAGGATATCATAAAAAAAAAATCCTGATAACGACGAAAAAACCTATGTCATATTACATTTAAAGTTTTCTGTTTGAAAGGTGCCTCAATTTTTCGTAAAGTCTGATAAATTTATTCTATCAAAACTTTGCCATTTCTTCACCTTTTGAATAACAGGCTGTAGTATTTGATTTGATTGGCTTCAAATATATATTTATTGCTTTTTATTTGTTTGATCAAAATTTAAATAACTCCCTTCAACGGGAGAAAAGAAAATGGCCGATTCTATTTTCAAGCAGTTTTAAAAGAAGCGATCCAAAAGGGCCAATATTATGGTTACTGAAATTAGGTTTATCTCATCAGTGATTATTGATTAGGTTTCATTTCGGACAGATCTGAATTATTGCCCAATTCAAAAAAAGTTTTTTTATTATGGTTTTTAAACCGCAAATTTATATTTTCAAATCTTTATTGAACCGAAGGTCCCGAAAAGACAATAAAATGTTATATTCGGCATAATCAGAACTATGTTTACCTTGCATCATTCGATTTGTCAAAAGAGAGGAAGTCTCTTTCATCGCGCTACGGATGTTCTGAATACAATCATTTGCTTGAAAAATTTCATGAAACGATAACAGCCTTCGAGGATTTCAGGTCGAAAGTATTCTATGAAAAGGGGGCATATTTGAAAAGAACCTCCCTTGATAACCCTACATTGGTAGGGGTATCACCCCACTACCGCTGCGAAACATCTCAGGCCTATTCCCCTAATGGAAGTGAGCTTACAAAGTTATGATTATTATGGATCGATATATTTAATTTAAAGTGTATTGCTTCGTATGATAATGTGAGAAAATATGTAATAAACGTCGCTTCCTTATCACACACAAACACTTCTCTTTTCTGATAAGGTCTACATGGCCAAGAATAGCCGTAAATTAAATATTTTGTAAAATACATGGAATTTTTTTTACTTATAATTATTATACTACAAAATAAAAATTAAATGTTTCATGATTCTTTCAAACAAAGAAATAAATTCCGTAAGTCTAAACTTAAACCTTAAGTGCAGGTTGTTTCGAGAAACTTGAAGGATTCATCAAAATTTACAAATGAATATTCAAGTATTATAAAAGCTCTATTCAAGGTCTGTTATTATTCAAGCACTCTGAAACATCATGATCATAATGCAATAATGACGGAACTTGAATATAACTTTCATAGAATTTGTACATAAACTTTGAAATTCTACGGAATACCTAAGGCGTGTTCTTTGAATCAGGGAGACAGAATCAAAGGGTTACATATCAGTTTTACTTACGTTGTATTTGGAGAAGTCTAGATTTAACAGATTATTGGATAGGTGACAAGTAAGTGTTAAAACATGTGTGAAAAAGTAGTAAAATTAGCTAAACAGTTATCGTTTTTTTATTTAATTTATTTTAATTTACAAGTAGGTTTTAATTTCAATTTGAATACAAATGAAATGTTAAAAAAAACATAAATTAACACAATTCAACTGTATTAGTAGACAATATATCATGTTAACTGACGTGAAATCGTTTCATTAAAAATTCTACGAAATAAAAATATTTTCCAAAACTGCTTACGAAAAAGCACTAGATCCAAAATCCCATTAGACTCGCATTGCTTGGAAAAATTGTTTTTCTTAAAAAATATTTAAAAATCTGTCTAAAGATGGCGTTTTAAAATATGGCTATTAAAATAAATAATGATATGTAATTTTACAATCATTCTGTTCATCACGAAAACAATATCATATGTTTCATACTACGTCAGAAATAAAACTTGACATTACGCGTGTTATTAATGATCGTAAAACAAAAAAGTCTTTTCTTGTACAAAATTATACCATGATTTTTTTGGCAAAAAATAACTCTTAAGGTATCTTCTCAAACACGTTAATGTTTTCTGCCAAACTAATATTTCGTAAGGTATACTCGTATTTACTCAATATGGTTTTGACTCATAAATTCAAAATGCTTCTTTGAACTGAATATGTTAAGAAAATATTTGAAATTTCTGGCGTATCCTCACTCAAAATAACAAAGTCAGTAGTCATACATAATTAAACTGGTTTTACAGCAATGTTTTGTTGGCATTCGTGGTTGAGCGGTTACGATCCTAGGCTACGAATCCTGAGGTCGCGGGTTCAAATCCCGGCGTACACAAATTTTTGTTATTTTACAATGTATTAATTAAAAATAATATACAGTATATTTGCGGTACGCTCCAGAGTAGTAAACAATTTGAGTATCGCCCTGGTGAAAGATTGCCATTCGGAATCGACACGTTTCTAGAAATGGCATTAGTCGTGTTTGGTGACCAGATCTGAATAGCCATGTACTTCTCTACCTTCTTCTTCCCCATCTCCTTCCCCTCCCCATTACCTTTATTCTCACAACGTACCCCACCTGGGGATGCTATAGTCTCAGTGGCCCCAGACGGTTGGGAGCAGCTGGAACTCTTGTGCGGAACTCACATAAAAAAATAAATATGTATATTTTTTTATTGGCTTTGGCCGTGTTTGGTGACCAGATCTGAATAGTCATGTACTTCCACAGATTTTTTTCCCATCTCCTTCCCATTTTCACTACCTTTAGCCTCACAACATACCTCAATTGTAAATGCAATAGTCTCGTTGGCTCCAGACGGTTGGGAGCGGCCGGGTCTCTTGTGCGGTATACTGAAAAAAAAATTCTAGATAAATTTATAAGTGTGAGCAGTAACACGGATCAGAAGAGAATTTAACCTTAGATAATTAGCATTACCCGAGAAAAAACACAAGCGCATTGTTTTCCTAGAAATGTAATCTAATATTTAAACGCCGTCAATCTTAAGTCAAACCCAATAATTCCTAAGTATTAACTATTACTCGTATACAGGATTAAGGTTTCAGGGCCTTCATAATCTTCCTATCTTATATTTTTAAAATAATAAGAAGCATCATGTCACTAAAACAATTAAAAAATGTTTGCTTTGCCCTTTGTCAAAGCATTTTAACTAATGAGATATCGGCATGGGGTGGAGAACTAACTAATCATCGCGCCGTTTTTCCGCAGGTGTAGACAGAGATGACGGACCGCCAAACAACTCGATCTTGGCGTACACTTCTTGCTTTATTCACTTTCATACAACGTCTCATACATACTCTTCTGTTTTTCCGACTTCTGAATTGGCCCGACTCAAGTATTTGATTCACTTGATCGTGCCATGTCTTCCTCGGATGTCCCCAGCTTCTTTTTCCATTCACATTCACGTCATATATTCTCCTTACACTCCTTTCTTTGTTAATTCGCTCTACACGCGGAAACCATCTAAGCGTTCCTTTCTTAAACTTGCTCATTACGCTTAAATCAACCTTGCATTCTTTACAAATTTCAACATTTTTCACACGATCATAAATGGTTTTACCACACATTCGTCCCAGAGATCTCATTTCTACAGCATTAGGTTTACTTTCTGCCAGTTCCATGCCTCACTATCATACATCAGGGTAGGCTTCGTTTCTTTGGTCAACTTTTTGTTTGCGCCAACCTCGTTCACTCCTCTGTTAATGGAGTTTCCTGCATTCACACTTCTTTCAATATCCCTATCAGTCTTTCCATCTCTCGTAAACATACTTCTCAAATACACAAACTTATCGACCTGCTTCAAGTATTCATCATTCACAACTACGAGTATATTGCACGCTATTTTCGAAGGCGCTAAACACAATTAGTAACATGTTCAAAAAACCATATCGACATCCTACAGATCACCTATCAATAACAAATGTCATTATTAATATAATAAAGTTATTTATTATACAAATTATCCATGAATACATAAAATCATCACCTTCCGACATATCTCACTCACAAAACACAAGAGTTAAATCTTACAATCGTTTTCATGTACCCAATATTAAATCCACTTTTGTAAAGAAACAAGAATCCTACCCCGCACCTCTCATATTCAACATCTTTCTAATTGAAACCTCTCAACATATAACGCAAAACCACCTAAAATGGTTATATAAAAACTTCAACTCATCGCTAATAAACAAAAAAAGGAATTAAATTACCAAATTCTTTGCAAACTGTCCTTAATCTGATATTGTTATTCCACTTTTTTATTATGCACTTTTAAAAAATCCTTTTTTAGGTTTTTTATTTTTATTTTTATTTTGTAGCTTCGCATATATGCTTTTTAAGCTTGGTATTTAAAATTTTATTTTAAATATGTTTTACGCATTTCCTTGTGTATTTTTTAGCATTTTAATTCAGTTGTACATCTATATATGTATTTTTTATTGTTACCCGTCTCAGAACAGACATCGTCTAGTCAGATGGGTAGAGTATATATATATATATATATTTTTTATATGAATACCGCACAACAGTCCCAAACTGCTCCCAACCGTCTGGAGCCAGTGAGACTATGGCATTCCCAATTGGGGAATGTTGCGAGGCTGAAGGTATTGGGGAGGGGAAGGAGAAGGGGGAGAGGAAGGTGGGGAAAAGGGTAAATACCTGGCTATTCAGATCTGGTTACCAAACACGGCTAAAAGCCATTTCAAGCAACGTTTCAATTCTGAATGGTGGTCTTTCACCAGGGCGATACTGAAAGTGTCTTCCACTCTGAATATGTAAATTTTTAAAATTTTATGCCAATGAACACCCGGGTTTCCGGTAATGAAATTAATGAATGATGAATAATGCAGGTAGATTTATTAAAAAAGGTTAAAATGTATCTAATTAATCTTAAACATATTTATAAGGAGAATCTAAATGTTTCTGTTCAATTGATATTGATATTAAATAAGATATTCAAAAATAAGAATTGATGCGCAAACGAAGGAGGCAAGTGATAGAAGGTTAATGGAAAACATATTAGCAATTGCTACTATGCTTATTTCGTAGAACGCCTTTTTTTAAATTTAAAATAAAATCTATTCTACATGAATAAAATATTTTATCTTCACTTCTTAATATTTTCACAAAATCTAAATAATCATGAAAATATTTCACGGATTTAAAACGCATATTTAAATTCATTGCCTTAATAGAATTTGCGTCATTATAAAACATTTTAGAAAAATCTACCATCATTGAAAGCGGGGACAACATATTTCAACTATAAGTACCTCACTTTTAATTATCACAAATATTTTCTAAGTAAGTCGTAACAGTGTGGCCTAACCACTGTTAGAAAATGGCTTTGATCACCAAAACAGCTGTCATAAAAAAAAAATACTTGCAGAACTTGGTATTAACATTGTTCAGTTTGATTTATTTAAAAAAAAAAAAAAGAAAATGTATTATTTAATCAAAATAAAAAAAAAACCTTTCATATTCGCAAAGCACTCCTATATTCAGGATACGCTTTCATGAGAAAATTACATTAATTAATGAACCTAGCTGTATCTCAACTGAATTCTGTCTATGTAAAAATAAAGATATTGAACGCACTTAAAACGGAGTGCTGTAATATTTGACGATAACGAACAAAATTCAACCCCCGAAAATGTTTTACGCTCGAATTTGTAAAGCTCACTTGATAAAATAAGCTTTACAAAATCGCGTAAATTTCACAGTATTTCATCAAATGCATTTAATCTACCATATCTGTGTAAAACTAAATATCTACGTGAAAACCGCACGACAGTTCAAACTGCTTTCTACTATCCGAAGTCCGTTGGACTATATCATCTCCAATTAAGTATGTTTTTAGGTTGAAGAGACTATGTAAGAGAATGAGATGGGGAGGATGAAGATTGAGAAGTACCTGGCTTTTCAGATCTGGTTATCAAACACTACACTTCTAGTTATTTTAGTTTTTTAATGATGATGAATTTGGGATTATTTGACTACTCATCAAAATATGTCTATTTTAAATGGTTAGCTTTCACTAAGGGACATTGGACAGTATCCAGGAGCGCTATAACCGTTATTTTTAAGGATGATTCCTTACGTTTTTCATTAGGGTTAAAGACTTCTTGATTAACTGCGGAATTCCGGTGAGACATAGTAAAAATATCCTAAATAGATTGTCAAGAGATTATTTGAAAACACAAATTAATGAAATATCTTCAAGTGACATAAGATTTAGAACTAAAACAATTACATTATATTATAATTCATTTTAATACATTTTTATTTTATTTTTAAATATCATAAAGTAGCCTTTTAACGAAGAATCACGTTTTATAAAAAGGTACCTACCTCATTAGATAGTAATGACCTTTTTTGTCTCTAGTTATAAAAGTGACATTTGAATTTTTGCCGATCGAAGAGGTGGGTCATTCCACTTATTTTAAAAACTCGGTTCCAATTCCGAGTTTAGCCAAATGGACTCGATTCCTCGGACTCGGTTTCGTTCCTTTCGGTCGGCATAGGTCCGCCGTTCCGGATTTAAAAATCGTTCATATTACACTAATGAGTAGGGACTACTTTCGTTTCTGACTCCAATACAAAACCTTTGCCGTTCCTTGAGTGTGAGTTCGAAACGAATAAATCCGGATTTGCGAATTCGGAGTGAGTCCACCGCCTTCGGAATCGAATACATTGGACTCGGCCGGTCGTACCGCCTCTCGTCAATGCTGCGCTTGACGTAAATTGTCAAAAATGTCAATATCTATATAATGTTTAATAATGTTTCCTACCTAATTATGTTAAAAGTAAATAATAACGTCATTGGGAACATACCTAACATTGAGTTTTTCTCTTGTTAAAACATCGCAAATATCGCCATTTTTGATGAATGTCACTCGCTGAATTCAGCTGAAAGCTGTCATCCGAGAGAACCGGAACCGCAGTTAAGTAAAAAGGCTTTAACCCTAAGGAAAAAGTAAAAGGAATCTTCCTTAAAAAGGACGGGAATAGCGCCCCAGTACTTTGAATTTTAAGTGTATTTGTCATATTTTCTTTTCACTTTGCAAAGCAAATATGTACAAAATATTTTCAAAATCGTCTTAAACTAAAGCTACCTTGAACCTACCGTACACGTGTACACTGTACACCAACACTGTGCCTATTTTAAGTAGTTAATGAAAGAAGTAATATAAACTATGCGATACTGTTAATTAACCCGGAGAAAGTTAAGGGAAGCTTCAGCCCAGGCAGCTGTGTGAAAACTATAAATGTATGTACATAGGTTCCTAAAGTTTTGTTACTGTGACAACACCAGCCTGCGTGGGCAAGTCTCGTATAACTTTCCAAATACCTCTCCGTAAGAAAGGTGAGGAAGGATATGGAAACCTTCTTTCAAAAACATACGGTAAAGGTTCTGATTAAGAAAAGCGTAGGTATTTTAATTTCCTTGTAACGCCCAACAGTCTGCTATTGTGTTATTTGTGTGTGGTATAAGATTAAATGTTAATTTCCCAAATGACGCTAAGTTGTTTGGATGTTACTACTCTCGAACGGATTAAAAACAAAAATTGGGCAGTCAAAGCTTTCTTAGATTTTATTGTTTAAAAATGTGTCTTACAAATAAATTAATTCAAATAAGTAAATATATCTTTGATGTATTGAAAATATATTTTTTGTACATCACTGACATTATCAGAAACTATAAAAAACTTATAATAATTGGAAAACAGTATTTTTTCAGAAATGATATATAAATCTTTAGAGGCTGCAGTCCATAGACCATCGGAGCTTTCGAGCTGTACACTCACCAATAAAATGAAAAAAGGAAATTAAACATTCATGGAAAATTAAGACTTTATTTGAATTTACATCGTGATTTCTTGGGACGCTCAGTACAAAGTTACAGCCTCTTTGGATTTTAACTTCCGGTAGAGCGGGGTAGTATACAAATGGTGGCATATAATATATTATATTCTATAATAATATACCGTATTATGAAATATTACATCATTGTTGAAAATAATATTAACATAACCTAAATAAAACATGGAAACGGAAAAAAAACGACAGAAAATAAAAAGATTTCAGTCGCATCTGGGACACGAACTCAGGACCTCTGCCTATCCGGGGCAACCGCTTAACCAACTCAGCTAATGAGACCAGTTCAATTTTTTTCATCTTCATCGATATCATATCTCAAATTCAAGATTTGTCAATATTATTCTCCATTTTTAATCCCACATTATTGACCGCTATCTTTATAATATTTTTGTTTTGTTTTTGTTAATATTATTTTCTACATTTATTAAACATGAAAATGAGGTTTTTAAATCTCAATAAAAATAATTAATAATTAAAAATTAAAATATTTCAATTTGGCAAAGGAACCATCTTAATCATATTGATTAATTACTTAGAATCAGTGATCCTCTTTTCGTTGGACATCTAAACAATTTGGAAAGGATCACCTAGTATATTCTGTGTAGATGTTTTTAACAGTATGTATGACATGTAGCCTGTTATACTGCAATTTGCCTATCAATCAGGCCTGACAGTGATCACGTAATTTAGGTAATCGAATAGTAATGATAATTAGATATTAACTCACCACTGCGAAAATAAATACCGTCGATGGCATTATGGGAGGTATGTGCTAATACGACTCAGAATTAGCTTTAACCCGATTACTATGGTAAATTGAAAGAATATTTAGGCACAAGGAGCTGTAATATAATTGTTTCAACAAATATGCAAGCAAATATTTCTTAAATAAATTGAAATTCACCTGGAATTTCTAGGTCAATGCAAATACTTTTAGCTCACAAGATAATTTCCATGATGCGCTATAAACAGCGTTGAATTTCTATTAATTAATTACAAAAAAAAAACAGTGAGACATTTGATCCATTGCATTTAATTCTTCAAATTGAAAACAGTATCTTAAATAAATTGAAATTCACCTGGAATTTCTAGGTCAATGCAAATACTTTTAGCTCACAAGATAATTTCCATGATGCGCTATAAACAGCGTTGAATTTCTATTAATTAATTACAAAAAAAAACAGTGAGACATTTGATCCATTTAATTTAATTCTTCAAATTGAAAACAGTATGAAATCAACAAAATATAAGTTTAGAAATTTTACCTAAGCAAAAGATCCAAATGATCTTCCCGTAAATGCCTATCGGAAGAATAGTTTCTAATACAGAAATACTGCAAATTTTGAAAGTACGTAATAATTATTAATTGTTTTTGTGTTTAATTCGTAGAACTCCAATTACTATTTTTTAAATTTAATGTAAATCAAATATAATAATGTTAGTATTAAGTTCTGCGCGTATTTTTAGTTTTTATTATTGTGACAACTGTTTCGGTGTTCAAGGCCAATTTTAAATTGCGGTTAATACACATTTTGACGACTTATTTATGTGATTTTATTCACTACCATTTGAAAATGGCCTTAAACGCTGAAACAGTTGTCACAATAATAAAACCTGAAAATACTTGCAGAACTTAATAATAACATTATTAAATTTGATTAACATTAAATTTAAAAAAAAAAACATTATAAAAATTGTATAATATTCGTAAATGGTAAAGAAACGGTATTTATGTATGTGTGCTTAAAAAATATTCGATATTAAGAGGAACGAGTGTGCGGCCTGTTTCATACAAAATTATTATTTTTATTTGATGCGTAAATACTATTTAATTTAAAAAAAGTATCATTCGGTTTGGGTGGGTATTTTAGCCTTAAATCCAAAGTTTACTTTAAAAAAAAAATTATCAGTTAAACCAAAGTTTACAATAATTATGATTTATGGTAATTGGTCCAAATGTAAGAAATATTTTGTATATAACTGAGCGCGGAGCCGTTCCTCTTAAATAATGTTTTCAGAATTTTCAAAAGAGAATCAATTTTACTTACTTGATATGATAATAATATGTATTAATAATGAGATTTGTTAAGTCCGTTTCTATAAATATTTCCCTAAAATATTTATTATTTTTTGCCTTGAAATATTTTTTTGTTATTCCTCAATAAAAGGTATTGAGGTAGTTCTGTCGAATGGGAGCAACGCTACCTCATCAATCAGGATCAAGTGGAGGAAAAAGGGTGAAGTGTGATCAGGAAACAAATCCGATTTCCTTTTTATAGCATCCGAATCTTTTTACTTATTGCCTTCATCCCTCAAGCTCGGGAGCCAAATTGAACCAATTTGATCAATGTTATTTATAGGAAATAAGACAACCCATAAATAAACCTCTCAATAAAGAAATTGTGCCAGAACTATATGAAGCCGGTGAAATGTTCATTTTCCGCGCAATTCTCTCTGCCACTGTGTACTCGAGGACGATCTAAGTTCGGAAATATTTTCTATGGACGTCAATACTAACAAAGTGGTCAGCGCTTTGTTATATAGTCAGTAGAAATTATTTTATTGGAGAACACGGGTTATTTTTAGCACATATTATATTAAAACTTTCATTTTACTTAATCTGATAATAAACATGCCGATTGAGCTTTTCCGGAGTTGCATTTCGAGAGGAGCGATTTAACCTTTCCTTGCCGGTACTGTCAACTGAGTGGAGATGGTCTCTAATTTCAAAAAAAATTCTGTTAATATACTATTGAGAGAGTTCATATTTTAGTTATTCCAACGCAATGCGTTAATGTATTGTATTAAATAATTACAGTAAACAAATATTAATCGAATGCCAAAGAAAAAAATGTTTTACGAACATTTTTAACATTGAGGAGAGCTGCGGTAGTAAGCAAGAACATTCCGTAGTAGCAGGCAATCCGCCGATACTGATGAGGACGTATCACGTGTTTTACGCATGGCCGATATTTTTTTCTGGTTTACACGACATATGCTCTAATTTTTATATGTTTATTCGCATATAAAATATATATTATTTTTAAATTTTACATATTTATATCTAATATTATTATAATGATTATATTAAATAATAGTAAATGTAAACTATTCATATTTGTAATACTAAAAATCACAAAACTCTCCAAGTTCACTGAGTGTACAGCACCGGAAATTTTTAGCACCCCTAGGGACGGGTTATTGTTAAGTATTTTTTTATGTGATACAGGAGAGTTCCAACTCTCCGGAGTTGGTGGAACTATGTCTTTCCTATCTTGGGGAATTTAATGAAACTGAAGAAAGCGTAAAGTGGAATGCGATGTCTTATAAGAAACGTTTGAAAGAAACTGGCTATTAAAATCACTGGACACAATTAAAGTAATTTATTAATTTACTTCTTTATTGTATTATATTCACCCTATACCTTCTGCTTGGAGTCTAGGTAAAAGAGAATTTTTAATAACTCAGTCCTGAAATTATTGTTACAATTGAATACAATTTTAGATCGAGTAGTTGTAGTTGGAATATTAAATTTAATAAAGCTGACAATATCAGGGCTGTCTATAAAGCCATTAACAATTTTGAAAATAAAAGTTTAGATTCTGAATGCTGATGTCTTGTGTGAGGGTTATAATGAGGATGTCTTCCACCGTGGTAAGTAGCATTTTTTTTATTAAATTACGGATTTTTTTATAATTTGTGAAATTTTTCACCCACCTACTCAGATCCATTGAATTCCCTGGACTACGGTAATAAAAAAATCAAGCTTTTATTTCGTGGTATTGACAATAACATTCCAAATTTTATAAGCGGCTGGCGGACATTAAACTTCTTCAAAATAGCGCTAGGAATGCAAAAAATGCCAAGTGGCCCTTCACCTTAATGAGTGCTTTGAGGACTATCATACTGAATAATTATTTTATTCTAGAATTATATCCACATTTACAATTATATTTTTTGTTTGTTTATAAGTTCCTTCTAAGAATATTATATATTTAAACTTACAGTAAGTAATATTAGATTCTGACGGCCTCCATGGTCGAGGGGTAAGGCTCTCGACTAAGAATCCGAAGGTCGCGGGTTCAAATCCTGGCATGCGCAACTGAATTTTATTTAATTAATTTGTGTTGTTTCACAATTAATTAATTTAAAAAATAATATATAGTATATTTGCGCGAGTTCCAGAATGGAAGATATTCTCAGTATCGCCCTGGTAAAAGACCACCATTCAGAATTGAAACGTTGCTTGAAATGGCTTTTAGCCGTGTTTGGTGACCAGATCTGAATAGCCAGGTATTTACCCACCTTCCTCTTTCCCTTCCCCTTCTCCTTCCCCTCCCCAATACATTCAGCCTCACAACATTCCCCAATTGGGGATGCCATAATCTCACTGGCTCCAGACTGTTAGGAGCGGTTGGGACTCTTGTGCGGTATTCGTATAAAGAAAAAAAGGTTATTTACACTATATAAAGGAGATTTTCACTGTTTGACACAAAACTAATTGATAGCTGAATAATTCTTATCATATTATATAATTCAATAATAACTTATAACTTGAAATTTCACAAAAATCAACTTATCGTGAAAATTCGTAAAATTTGGAACTAGTGCTGTTTGCAAAATGGCATTAATATAACAGCATTTATCAGCTGCCATTTGACAGTACAATTACAAATCACCTTGTTCAATGTTCAACGTCTATTTTTGTATCGACATTTATCCAATATGCCGTCCATCGACCACCGACCTACTTTCACCCTACTTCCCCCGGAAAAGACGCTCGTTTATTCACATTTTTATTTTCAATTAAACATTGGGTATTTTCTGGCACTAATTCCGGTCCAAATGATGAATGGTTTGCGGATATATAAAATTTGTGCGTTTCGTGGTATTATAAGAGATAGATTTTTGCTTTCACGCGAGAGGTTGAGTATTTTTTCTGCATTTTTGTAATAATAGTTATTATTATTGGATTTTTGTGAAAAATCACCTCAAGGCAGCTGTATAAATAATACTTCATCTAATTATGTTCAAAGGATACAGAGAAACATACTTACGAGAAAATTTAAGCTTGGAGAAGATTTGAGGATTTGAAATATTTATTTTTAAGACCGGAGAATATTTATTAAATGACCTTAAAAAGTTGGAGAAGTTTTCAATAGATTTAAATTTTTACACATTTAGTTATTTACAATGTTGCAGAGTGTGGACAGTTTCTGACTCGTTTATAAATAATGTAACTCGACGCATTTGCGCACCGGCGATTGAATTTTTTCACTTATTCTGTACTAAGTGACCTTCTTCAATTTATGGATATGACTGTCTGAAAAGATGAGTTTTAAGTTTAGCTCTGAATTCTGTCTTTGATCATTCTAAACTCATACGACAGTTTGTTCGAGGTTTAATAATAATAATAATTGGATGATTTGTATAGCGCCGTTTTGTGAAAAATCACCGCAAGGGCGCTGTACAAATATAACTTCCTATTCTTTATCTAATTATGTACAAACAGATACAGAAAAATATACTTACCTGGGAGGTCGCTTCAGATAAACATAGTTTTATTAAAAAAATTAAGTATAGAGATGATAGTTTTATATTTGCTATTTTATCCTCCATTTCTATTGATGTTACATTTATTAGAAGATTGGTGGCACAAGAAGAGTTGGTATTTATTGAAATACTTATAATTTTTAGGACTGGAACATATTTATAAAATGACCCAAAAAAGCGTAAGAAGCTTGTAATAGATATTAACATTTTATTTATTTTTACACCTTTAGTTATTTACATTGTTGGGGACTGTAAACGCGTTTGCGCACCGATACGTGAATTTTTAAACTTTTTCTATTTAATGACTTTAGGTAAGCACTAACCAACTAGCCTAGCTAAGCAATTTACCGGTGCATTTCTTCAATTTATTTTAACGATTCTCTGAAAAGATAAGTTTTAAGTTTATTTCGAGTTTTTGATAATTCATTAATCAAGTCATGCGGTACTTCATTCCAGGCTTTAGGTCTTGATACTCCGAAAACATGATCACCGTACTAAGTATTAGGTGTGCGCTTTGGTTCCTTCAACCTCCCGATAGCTGATGACGCTGCTGACCTTAGGGTGGACTGCCGTGAATTGGTATTTTCAGGAAAACACAGTTCTGATAACTAAGCCGGAGCCATTCCGTTAAGTGAATTAAATACCATCCAGCAAAGCTTGAACTAGATTATTTCAGAATACTTGAGCCAGTGGACAGTGATTATCTTTTTGTATTCTGGGAACTGGTTTCGAATATTCGAAAGCTTCGATGAGGTCAATTGATTTAGTTTAATCGAATCTTTGCGGTTTCCATGCTTTTCTTCAAATTCGGCGGCTCTTTAAGTATCGTCATTTCAAATATTGATTACCTATTATAACTATGACGAATTATAATTAAGAATGAAAAAAAAAGAAAAGTCATCACTTGCGAATGAGGCTACAAAAGAAGAGGTTGGAGCAAATAACGGTTTAATGTATTGTCAAAGATGCGTCTCGATCGGCGCAGTACCCTTGTTTCTACATATTATAAGCCTCAAATTTTCTAAAGCTAAAAATGTCAGATAGATTGATGATTCCGTTAGGTTGGGTTAAGCTATGTAAGATTTCGCAAGGTTAGGTTGGGTGAGGTTATGCTAGGTTAAGATTGGTTATTTTGGATGAGGTTAGGTGATGTTAGGTGAGGTTATGCTAGGTTAAGATTGGTTATTTTAGATAAGGTTAGGTGTTGAATATTTAAAACGCTGTTTTAAGCAGAAATTTTGTGTCTTTTTCCGTCAATCTGTGAGTGTTGGCAGTTACCCAGCAAACATTACCTAACACAATATTAATTAATACCTAATAATTCGCAGGGATGTTAGCTCACCAGCTGAATCACATTAGGTTGTTGGGAACAGTTTAAACCGAAAACTTTGCGTAATTAAAATTCCCCTCTCAAGTTCGCTATGGATGATTAATGACTTGCTTTGAAACAAAGTTGGAGATTGAACTCTACGCATGACATACAAATTACACTGGCGGGGATTTTCTCCTCTTCAGCTAATATCTGAGCGAGGGCGGATTCTAATCGATCCTGAGCATTTTTTACGCTGAAAAGGGTTTAGAAGTATCTCAGACACTTAATCCATAATTTTACATTTTCATGAGGTTTTCTTCCGGTTGGGACTTTTTTAATCTCACCCGCTCCTTGGGATTCTCAGAATCTTCAGAATTGTTCTTCGAAAAGGTTTCATTAAAGAATGTTTTTTCCTGGATATCGTCACGGGAGAGCAATTCTGTTGAATCCGCCATTTCCCGCCAACATCTTTTTTTTTCATTTTATTCCATACTTTATAAAACGATTTATCAGGGTACCATGGCTCTAGGATCGTTTTTTGACCAATGGTTACATGTTTTTTTTCGGATAATATTTTGTAATTTTTTTTTAATGTTAAAACAGAAGCAGACTGTCGATTGCGTGGTGATCTGCTCATTTTACGATGATATGGGACATTGCAGGATCGATTTCGAAATATTAAAACTATTAACGGTTAATGTTAGATTGACCTTAAGTAAACGACAAGTGAGAGACAAAAAAATGAATTTCGTAAAAAAATAGTTACTCATGTGTTATTATATATACGAATTTTACCAACAAATGTTATTTTGTAAGACAAAATTAATACTTAACCAGTAATGATGTATTTATAATCTTATGTAAAATCTGGTCATTTTTTGTTTTAAGTGAATAACGCATAAGAATCCTAACTGGTCTTTGCTAACCGGAGACAGTGATACTATGGTATCCCCAATTGGGATATGTCGTGAGGCTGAATGGTGTGTTGATAGGAAGGAGGTGGTATAAAGGAAGGTGGAGAAGAACCTAGCTATTAAGATCTGGTCACCAAACACGGCTAAAGCAATTTCAAGCAACGTTCCTATCATTCTAAATTATGGTTTTTCGCCAGGGCAATACTTAGAATGTCCACTTTTTCTTTATATATGAATACCACACAAGAGTCCAAAACTACTCCCAACTGGAGCCAGTGAGACAATGGCATTCCCAATTGGGTAATGTTGTAAGGCTGAAGGTATTGGGGAGGGGAAAAATAAGGGGGAAAGGAAGGTGGGGAAAAGGGGAAATACCTGGCTATTCAGATCTGGTCACCAAACACGGCTAAAAGCCATTTCAAACAACGTTTCAATTCTGAACGGTGGTCTTTCACCAGGGTGATACTGGGAGTATCTTCCATTCTGGAACGTGCGCAAATATACTATGTATTATTTTTAAATGAATTAATTGTGAAACAGCACAAATAAATTAAATAAAACTTAAAACCGCGACCTTCGGATTCGTAGTCGAGAGCCTTATCCCTCGACCATGGAGGTCGTCAATGCCTACGAATCTAAAATAATGACAGAGGAAAATATTTACTCCCAATTTATGATAATTAATTATATTTTGCAAATAGAGTTGTACCTAATGTAAATCAATACATGCAAATAAAATATTTTCTTCGAAAGATGTGTCATGATTTTCTGGAGCCATTATTAATGTAATAAATAAGAATAACTCTGTTTAAACCACTGTTTTTAATAAATAAACATGTACCTGTTTCAGATGCAAAGCTTCCCTCATCAGGATAAACAATATAAAAAATGATTATTTATCCTGATGGGGGAAGCTTCGTTTCGGAAACATGTAGATATTTATATTTTAAAACATTGCTTTAAACACAATTATTCTTATTTATCATACAAATAAAATAAATTAATAAATACTTAAGCCGGGCCATGTCAAGAGTCAGAATAACAGAAGTGTATATAATGCATGAAACGAGATATGAATGTGAGAGAAGCAATGGATATCTCCCGAGCGAAGTTGGGTGGCGGTTTATAGTCCCCCCCGAACCCTGCCGGGAAACGGCGTGATTAGTTAATTAATTGGTCCAGTGCATGTGTTTGTAAAACGGTACATACCCTAAATTTCAACGAAATTCTAAAATTGTAGGCCTTTAACGCAAACTAAAAATGTAGCGCATGGTTCTTAAGTATTTAAAAAAAAAAATTATTATTTCAATAAGCAACTATAATGAATTACTTAGAGGCTATTTAAAGCCAAAAAACATTACTTATATATTTTAAGTGTATCGGTAAAATTGTGTGTTTTCTGTATTTTTTTTTCATATGCGCGAACTGAAGAACGAATTTATTTATTTATTATCTTATATATTTTTACATATTTAGTTAGTTATAATAGTCACACAGGTGCAAAACACATCACAGTAGGTACATAGATAAAATAAGGAACAAATTCAGAAATAACATAGTGTAAATACCGTTCCAAGTAATTACCTAGAGAGGCGAATATTCAAAAGATACCTGACATTCACAGTTACTTATACTCTAGACACATATATTAATAATTGTTG
Organism: Halesus radiatus; assembly: GCA_022606495.2. NCBI lineage: Eukaryota > Metazoa > Arthropoda > Insecta > Trichoptera > Limnephilidae > Halesus > Halesus radiatus. The sequence goes on along the minus strand of JAHDVE020006969.1, from coordinate 58,033 downwards.
AGGATGTATGCAATAATCGTCTGTTTGTATTTGTATTTAGGTCCAACGCTCTATATTATCTTTGTATCACTTATGAACAAAATATTCTCGTTTGTTAAACATTATGTATACGCTGATGATACAGCACTTATAATATGCAATGAAAATTTGGATACTGCAATAAAATTATTACAGCTAGACTTTATTTCTTTATTAAAATGGTCACATGACTCTGGTCTAATAATCAGTGCTAAAAAAACGAAATTGATGCATATAAGATCCCCGCATGCGAGGTACAGCGAGGCACCTGTAATCATATCCCATTCATTTAATTGCATTCACAATAATACCAAACAGCCCTGCGCGTGTACAAGTATCGAAATTAGTCAACCAGTACGTGTATCTAGGTGTTACGGTGGATTGTAATATGAAATGGGACGTACAAATTTCCAACCTCTGTAAGCGACTTGTAGGAAAAGCCATTGTAGGAAAACTCCACAAGGTAAAATTATATGTGCCTATAAAAACTATGAAACTAATTTATTTGTCTCTAGCAGAATCGAATATAAGGTATGGTATAACTTCTTAGGGACACTCCTGTAAGACCAACATAAAACATTTACAGCTGATTCAAAATGCCATGGTAAAATTGCTAGTAAGTAAAACAGTTTTTAAGCAACGGCGAGACATTGATATCATGTACAAATCAATTAATGTATTACCTGTTCGTGGTCTTTTGTGGCATAAAATTCTACTGCAACATATATCTGAAAGTCCGTATAAGGCAGTGGTGGATCATGTACACAATACACGTTTCACACAAAATATAGGAATGATAGTGCCAATATTTCAAAATAAATATGGTCAACGAACCCTTGAATACATTGTACCATTTATATTTAACAAATTGCCATACGAATTTAAAAACAATTGTCCTATGATGAAATTCTCACTGATGTTAAAGTGTTGACTTTTGGAAAGTAACCTTGTGTATTGATGGTAACAAATATGACGGTCTCCTTGGTCGTATAGCTCCTAGATATCTGGTGTATTTATTGTTACGGTGTTACTTATATATTTAAGTCTATCCTCATTGTAACCAACCTGTATTATGTATATATTTTTTAAATTTTTATTTCTTAATCTATTTAATACTTACAGATGCTTTGATATTTCTGATATTTACGTAATAGTTATATTTTTGTAATATTAATGTTTTTATAATGTTGATATTTTTTAAAGTATTGATGTTTTTATAATACTGATATTTTTATAATATTGATACTTTTATAATATTGGTACTTTTATAATTTTGATATTTTTTATGATATTGACATTTTTATAATATTATTTAAATCGGTGTTATAAAATTGGACTCTAGTATCTCAATAACAAAACTGTCATACTTTTACCATTATTTTTTCTCTTTAATTTTTTTTTTCAACTTATGTACAGCACAAGATGCATGCGCCTAAATATAATAATTTTGCCCTACATTTGTATGATAATTGTAATTTATTGTTGTATTATATTATATTGTTGAAATAAACTCCTGCTGACAAGCTACTTGCAGTGGCTTAGCGGGTATAAGTTCCCACTGTATATAATTAATATTATACAATAAAAAAAAGAGCAGTTTATGATTTATGATTTTTATCCATATTTTTACTTTGGTGGGCATGCAACTATGCACCTTTTGAGTCGTACTAGAATTTTATACTCTAAAAATCATTTATTTTGCCCCATTCTAACGAACATAATATTAAAAGTTAAATATTCTACATCGCTAAATTTACGTACTCTCGATTTTACAAAAAAAAAAAAATTGATGAACGATTTATGGCATTATTTTTGGAATTTTTTGTTTCTGTCACTATTTTTGAAAAGAATTGCTGAAATCTAACACTTTTAAAAATTATATAATAAGCATCTTATAATAAAGTCTTTGACTATAAACCTTTTCACCAACCACAACTTGTTCTAAAAATGGAGAAAGTCAGTATTTACTGAATGAATTGAACTCAATCCACCTAACTGCTAGACAAACATCCTATCTACCAGTTACCAGTTTGTTATTAGTTGGAACCACGTTTGTTTATATAAAAATATTATGTCGTCAATTAAGTTTTTATTCAACAGTACCCCCTAATAATAATATAGTAAATAATTATAATCAACCGTACCAATGGCGTAGAATCTTATATATCAATAATTTTTCTCAAAAAAACATTAAAAACCTTCGGTCAGATATTAAACCAGCATTTTACACAGACAATAGTATAGGTAAATTTTTAATTAATGGTAAAGATAAAGAAGATAGTTTAGTCCACTAGGGCATTTATTCACTTCAACGCAGTGATTGCCCGGCGTTCTATGTAGGCAAAACGTCGCGTAATGTTAATATCCGGGTAAAAGAACACTTAAGATGTCTAAATAATAATGGGTTCTCCGAATTTGCCAACCATCTCTTAGAAACAGACCACATATTCAATAAAAATACAGGCACTAGTTTACTGAGTAAAAATGGAAGCGGCATTCGACTAGATAACTTAGAAGCGTTAGAAATAAGGAAAGCCAAAAACACTAATTGTAGACTCATTAATAATCAAATAAATTTGAATAAAAGTCCAATTATTCCCAATAAACAAAGTACACATCCTCCCCGGTCAGCAGGTACCTGCTGATTTCCCACCCTTGGCCCTCCACTAGCCTGTTTTTATCACATGTGTATCTTAGTACATAGATTAGTTGCATACTGCCCTGAAGAAGCTACGGTAGTAGCGAAACCCAGTCGGCAAAAGTATGAATAAAAGTAATATAAACAAATTTATTGTTTTATTTTTTAAAAATATTATTCTTACAAAATTCTATAAGAAATATTGCAAAAATCGTTATTTTAGTAACGAATCTCTGAAATATCCATTTTGAAACGAGCACACTTTTCACTGTTGTGATTTTTGCAATTTTTTATGATTTTTCTACTCTTTTTATAAACAGTTAACACGTTCGAAGGCCCCACCCTCGGACCCTACGATCCTGCTGTCAGATTTTCCTTTAGATTTATTGACATTATTCGAAAACTCCGTGCTGAAAATATTTCAGCTTGTGTATTTTTCGGCACCGGAAAGCCCTGATAGAAAGAGGCTTCGGCGCTGAAACGCGGAGGGTAGAAATTTTGCTAAGTGTTATTTACTTTTATGCCTCGAGACATGTTATGAATGAAGAAAATTTATCAGTGAGAAAGTGAGATTCGATTGAATTGAAAAGTGTTGAAAGAAATAACGTTCTAAGTGGTTTACGATATCAAACAAAGAGTTTGATTTAAAATGAAATCAATAAATAGATATTCGTTGTAAAAAGTCTGAAGTAAAATTTTTTTGAAATACATGAGCATAATAATTTTGCTTATATAATATGCTGTTAATTCTTGAGCAATATATCTCTACTTGCACTAAGTAAAGAACATCTTACTTTTCATCAGAACGATGTAAATTTAAAAAAATGCATGAGAGGCTCCACAGTCTTTGGATCTATTTGTGTCAATTTTATTTTACTTCCATTAGTGTCAGAAAATTGCGGGTACGATTCTAGCGAACAGCGTAAAAGGTTCACCCTTTTTTATGATTTCATACAAATTACAGACAATAATACAATTATTCGTTAAAAAAAGTTGTTCTAAGGCTGAATCTTTGAAATGGAGCATACAATTGAAATTTTCACGATAAGGTACGACCTTCTGGTAATGTGCAAGATGAATAGGTCGCCCTTTTCAAACTGATTGATACGTGCCTTACTGATTGATACATTGAAAATAGATCAAACTTGGAAAACTCAATTTATAAAACTAATTTTATAAATTACATAACTATTGAAAGTAGTTCAAGAGTAAGGTATGCAATTGATGAGATGAAATTACATATCATTAACAGACATTATGGAGAGAAAAAAAACAAAAGAAAATATGAAAGAAAATTTATGAAGAGAAATCAATGAAATACTTCTATGACGATATTTATTGAGATTAAAGGTATATAATAGTGGTAGAAGGCTTATGTCGTCTTTGGGAATGCTGGATGGAAAGTCTTTTACAGGATAGGAAGGAATGAATCTCTTGCTTGAAGAGATATATGTTATAGGAGGGAGAAAACACAAAGACTGGCAGATTATTCCTCAGCCGAGGTGTTGAATACAAGAAGGAGTCGTAGAAGCGACCCCTTCTCATGTGACGAATGTCAATAGTGTATAAATATTTGGCGGGTTTGGCATGTTTCCATGACAATGTAAATGGCATGGATCAATGACGCTAGTTCCTCAAAGCATATTCCATTAAAATTCCTGTAGAACAAGGACAGCATTTCCACCTGACGTCTGTGCTCCAACGATTGCAATCCGTTTGTTAAGATAGGCGAATCTATCAAACGGACCACTCGTTTCTGCACAGTCATAGTTGTTTTCAGATATTTTGGGGCTTCCGACAAGAATTGAAAGAAAAAAATTCTACATTGGGTGCCCTTACCACTTGTACAGGGTCAGCAGTTATGTACGATTAAAGTGTCTGTGAGTCCTGTACAGTACGCCCAGCTTCTAAGAAGCTAATTTTATTCTGGCTTCGATGGAGCCCCCATACCTGAGCTAGTAACTTACACTTACAGCTAGGGTTACACCAAGTATATCAATGGAGGGCTTGTTGGGGAGATTATTTCTGTTAAAGGAGACAAAATTGTCATTCCGATCCCTTTTAGATGTGATTTGGTCTTTGAAACATTAAATTCGACGATGTTATTCTTACCCCAAGAGGAAACCCTCTTGAGGTAACCGTCCACCCTCTGCTTCAAAGCCTTCTGAGCCGTTGGATATTCTATTCCTTTCAAACGACCAATAGTAGACAAAATTTTGTAATCGTACCACCTATGAAACTGCTTACATGAATTTCCAGCACACCGTAGACGAACCTTTTTTTATGTGAATACCCCACAAAAGTCCCAACTGCTCCCAACCGTTGCATTAGATTATGGTATCCCTAATTGGGGAACGTTGTGAACCTGAAGGTAGTAGGTGATTAGCTAGGAGATATGCACATTTTGAGCCCTATTAGAATTCAATACTTGAGAAACACTCGTTTTTTCGACCCAAACCCATTATATAAACCGATGTATATATAAACACAAAGATCGATTAACACATACGAGTACTAGACTCATAAGTTAATAATGAGTGTTAAACAAAGAATTTTCCATGTTTTACTTTTCATTTTCACATTTTTAACACTTTACCACCTTACTTTAGAGACAAGATTCATTACAATAAAGACTTTCACACACACTATACAAGACGGAAATAACGTATTAGACTAAAAATAAAAATAAATCGCAAACACCAAATTGTTAACTGTATAAAGGCATTAAAATATACAGCTTACTTCCCAGTGAAATAAGATACCTAGATTAAGCACATTTAGAGTAAAATGTAAGAATTATGTATGTAATAATTATTAGAAATAAGCAGTATGTAAATTATAATAAAATAATATTATTTAATCATTGTAGAAAATAATATAAACATAACCCAAATGAAACATGAAAACGTAAAAAACGACAGAAAATAAAAAGATTTCATTCGCATCTGGAACTTGAACCCAGGACCTCTGCCTATCCGGGGCAACCGCTTAACCAACTTAGCTAATGTGACTAACTAACTAACTAACTAACCATCACGCTGTTTCTCCGCAGGGGTAGGCAGAGAGGACGGACCGCCATACAACTCGATCATGGCATACACTTCTTGCTTCATTCACATTCATACAAGACTTCATACATTCTCTTCTGTTATTCCGACTTCTGACATGGCCCGACTCGAGTATTTTATTCACTTGATCATGCCATGTCTTCCTCGGACGTCTCGGGCTTCTTCATATAGTCTCCTTACACTCCTCTCTTTGTTCATTCGCTCTACATGCCCAAAACATCTAAGCCTTCCTTTCTTAATCTTGCTCACTACGCTTACATCAGCCTTGCATTCTTTACGAATCTCAACATTTTTCACTCGATCATACATGGTTTTACCACATATTCGTCTCAAAGATCTCATTTCTACAGCATTCAGTCTACTTTCATCCTTCCTTTGCCAGTTCCATGCCTCACTGCCATACATCAGATTTGGTATCAGCACTCCATTGTAGACTGCTAGCTTCGCTTCCTTGGACAACTTTTTGTTTGCGCCAACCGCGTTCAGTCCTCCGTTAATTAATTTATTCCATATTCATCGATATCATATCTAAAATTCAAGATTTGTAAAATTATAATTTGGGTTGCGTTAATATTATTTTCTCAAATGATTAAATATTAAAATGATGGTTTTAAATCTCAATAAAAACAATTAATTAAAAATTCAAAATAATATTATATTTTTATCAGATTACGTGAAGTGGAACTTCAAATACCACCACAATATCAGACAAGTTAGTGAATTGTACCACCTACGAAAATGTTTACGTGCAGTTTTAGCACATCGCAGTCTTACTCCAGTACTTCAGCTACATTCACAGATGTCGCTTGCTGCCCAGTACTCACGCGGCGCCCCTGTTGCGGCCCAAATTGCATTATAATGCGGGGATTACCAGTCCGCGCAAATGGCGCGAAGGGATGTATTAAATGGCTATAAATGAGATTTGATAGTGACAGGTCGCAAATGGAATTGATCGCGGATCAGCAATTTACCGTTTTAGCTGAGTGCAACTAATGTAGGTATATTGATTGTAATGTTATATTACTGGTTGTGCATGTCAAATATTCAAATATCTAATTAGACGATAAATTGATCAAAAAATTTCAAATACCTCAATTTTTTCATGAACAAATCAATTGCACTATATTGTTTTGATCCTAGGAGTGGAAAGTACTCATTATGTAAACTGGCGACATCGGTTATCTTTTAAACCGTTATAAAAGAAACTTCTACCAACTTTCCGTTCGTTGCATTTTACGCATCATGCATGATATTGAGTTATTCTAAAATACCAGAGAATGTATAAATTCGTCAAACAACACGGTTACTCTTGTGTGTCATCTTGGGAACAAAATAAAGTTTTCATGCTTGTTAATGGAAAGGTACAGCAGATCATTTGATCCCCATTTTCGTGACGTAACATAAAATATAAATAGTATGTCATCTCATTAAGGATAAATGAGATTTAATGACATGTTTACATGGTATCCGGCACAACGGCTCGGACATTAATCATGTCGCGTATACAATAGCATAGAATGGCTGGCCGCCGCTATGGTTGCTCCCCACGGGACGAAACAGCAGCGGTGGTCAAGATATTATGAAAATATTTACGCTTGGAAATACGTTCACATTGTGAAGCAATATAATATTAGTCCGTGAGAGGAATTAATATCTTCGCTAATTATTGCCAGTCAAAGTATTGGTACTTTGTACAATTCTGTAAAGGCAAATCATTTTAAGGGGAAAATTCTAACACAAACCGAATAATCTTTTTTTTTTAATAAAAGGGTATAATAAATATCTAGTACGGATGAGAAGTTTTTTTTAATTTTGCTTTAAGTAACGAAATATATTCCATGTAATAAATCGACGTTTCACGTTTTAGCAATTATTTGAGGGTAATTGGTTATTTTAAATATTGTAAGAATAATGTAAGAATAGGAAGTAAGATTTGTACAGCGCCCTTGAGGTGATTTTTCACAAAAAAGGCGCTATAAAAATCATCAGATTATTATTATTAAAAAAATACCTCGTGTAGTATGGAAATATAATGAATTTAAAAAGACAAAATCAAAATTATGATGGGCTTAAATATTAATTAAAAACGACTAAATTACGTTAGAGCACAAATTTGCCGTAGATAATTGAAAATATCGCCCCAAAAACGTTTTTTTTATTTATTTATTTTTTATTTCATGATACATAATCATATTTATACAGCAAATATGAAAATTAAAAAAAAAACCCTTAACCCGCAAATAATTTCCGAAGTTGCCTCAAAAATCATGAAAAATCGATTTCTAACATGGCCTGTATTACAAAATATAAAACGAACATATATAAAATACTTCTGATCTGGGCTAGATATGAACTATACCTTTAATTGAAAAAACATCATTCACTTTGATTTAGTATTTTGGCCTAAAATCCATAAATAAGTTTTTTATAATACAGGCCACGTAACCGTTCCTATTAAAGAGCGCACTTTTCAATGTATATGTGCACACCGATAGTGATCTAAATTGATTCGAAATAGTTTAAATCCTACGATACAGTACAATACTACACAAGCAAGAATCGCTTTAAATTGATTCTACTGTACTGTGGGAGAAAATAATTAACAATAAACATTTTTAATATTCGATTTTTTATGAATAATTTATTGAAGCTTGTAGACTAGAGGTGGCTCCCAACTTCTAAAGTGGGGCGCACTTGTGATTTGTACGGGATCAGCAGTCATGTACTATTAAAGTAACTGCGGGCTCTGTACAATACGCCCAGCTTCTGAGAGGCTAACTTTACTCTGGCTTCGATGGAGCCCCCATGCCCGAGCTGGTCACTTAAGGTTAAACCAAGCATATCAATGGAGGGCTCGTTGGGAAGATTGCTTCCTTTACAGGAGACTAGATGTCATTTCCATAAAGTTTAGATGTAATCTGACATGATTGGGTCTTTGAAGCATTAAATTCGACATTAAAACATTAAACTTTTTTTTTTTATATAAGTTAGCTAGTCATTTGAATAAGCTAAAGTTAGACACTGATTATTTTGGATATGCAGAAGAGTTAGACGGAGAAACGAGTGAAGGGAATATGTAAGATGCACAAGTAAATGGAATATGAAGTAGGGAATGTCAAAAGAAGATAGGGTGCCATCAAGTTATACTCACTTATATCGAAAATGATTGACCGGTGTCTCATAGAATAAATAATACACACTAGAAATGCCTTCCACGAACATTTAAATGGAAGCCGTTGTGCCTTTGACTTATTACCTTGGTTCAAACCTCGAAAGAGCCAAAGAAAATACAACAAATACAGCACTTTGTCTCTCTTACACTTTTTTTTTTTTTACATGAATACCGCACATGAGTCTCAACTGCTCCCAACCGTCTGGAGCCAGTGAGACTATGGCATCCCCAATTGGGAAATGTTGTGAGGCTGAAGGTATAGGGGAGGGGAAGGAGAAGGGGAGGAGGAAGGTGGGGAAATGCCTGGATATTCAGATCTGGTCACCAAACATGGCTAAAAGCCATTTCAAGCAACGTTTCAATTCTGAATGGTGGTCTTTCACCAGGGCGATACTGAGAGTATCTTCCACTCTGGGATTCACTCACTGCCTGCATTGTCGGTATATTGCCATTCCATTGATCGAAATGAAATATTGATGACTTTTATTTAGTATTAGAAACTTAAGGTCAATGGTCATTCATTGAATTTACTTCCAAAGGTTTTGTTTCAGAAAAATGGCTTTAAATTAGGTTTGCAATATTTTGCTTTTTTTCACTTCAAATTACTTCCATTTTTCTTCCAACTTTGGCTATTACTGAATTCAATGAAGGGTACCATTTTTTTATCGTATTCAAGTAGTTGTGTTTTTCAATATCTGGAGAAATGGAAGCTAAAGCACTTCGGAAAGCCCGAGCACAGGAAATAAAATAATAAACGAGACCTTACAAGAAAAAGCCTCACTTTGACTTTTGCCTTACGACTTTGTCTCGTGTATATTATTATTTATTCGTGAAATCCTAGGCTACACTTTCTTCCTTTGAAATGCAAATTAGTTTCTAGGAAGGAATTTATTACATGGAGAAGTGTTCAGATAGACGTACTATTTTTACATGGCTAAGGTTAGTAAGAAGTTTTAGTATTTAATTATACATCTTGCTAGAAAGTTTAAAGCCTTTCCACAAATGAAAGCGTGTGGAATAAGGTAACACGCCGTAATTCAAAGAGAAACTAATAATATATACATATACCCATACTATACATGTACCATATATACATGTACCATATATATATACATATACATGTACCCCGTATGACATTTCTTCATGCTTAGTTCATACCCTGCAAACTCACGTAATTATTGTATAGGCAAGAATAACATTAATATCAGATTTTTGTTAATGTTTTTATCTTAGTACCAATTACAATCCACCTAAAGAGATGGGGGAAAAAATTACGTCGTATTTAACTGTCTGCATGTTTCGGAGTACAATATAAAATGATCCAATCAATATGTACAGTCGATTTCATTAAATTGGACCACCCTTTATCGGCGCAGCCGGTTATTTGGGCCAAACAGGAACGGAAACCAAATAAATATAATAATAGTTTTTTTTCTGAATACTACCTTATCGTGATAGGGGGAACCTTTGCTTCTGAACTATGTAGATATTTATATATTAAAAATATCAATATCAATTTAATTTAATAGATATTACTCCTCAAAGTTATTTTACATCATTTAAAAAAAATCTTCCTATTAATTACAAATATAATTGTTAAGTTATTTAAATAAAATTTGAAGTACATCATATTTAATTGTGTTATTCTTAAATTCTGCAGGTATTCTAGCTTTTTATTATTGTTACAGCTGTTTAAGCGTTCAATGGAAACTTGAGCAATAAACAAATAATAAACCAACGATTGGTACTAATGTAACGCTTATTAATAGAGTAAAAAAAAGTGTATTTATTCCTCACTCTTTAGTATATTCACGAAACCTAAGTAAAGAAAATAGAAGAAAAGGAGACAATTAAATTTAATTAATAAATAAGATTTTTTTCTTTCGTTCGAAAAATATTAATGTTTGCATAGTGGCAATTATAATTTATTTGCGATTCATAACATCGATTGAATCATAGAATTCTTCATACTGAAAGATAAAAATATTTAAAAAAAAGGTCTAATATAATTATGTTGTAACTTTTTTTTTCAAAACTGCGAAATATGTCATTGAGTGATAATTATGTCCATAAAATACTTTTAACCAATTTCATAAAATATTAAAATTCGTTTTGTATACAAAAATCAAGTTCTTTTGTCTCTGTTGTAAAGTTACTAAAATGGACATACAGCATTTATAAATGAAGGTGGCGAAATTATAAATAATCTGCAAAGTAAAGCTAAGGTTATTCAGTCATTCAATGGCATCCGGCCTTGTATTGTGCATCACCGCTTTTCCCCAGGGAACTGGTAGAATAGGCACTCTGTGCTAATGTGCTCTGCGGTTTCACTGTCCGAATTCCCGTAACGCAAGGTCCTTACGCCCCCTTCGTGAATAATCGTTCGTATTGCGGCTGAGACTGCAGCGGATGTAGTTTAACATTATCCACGCTTCCTGCAAGAGAGAACCCTGGTAACTTTATAATGGGATCACCTACCTTAGTACGAATTATCAACAACCTTATCCAAACTACAACCCTCGGAGAGTCCTGTCCGACTCTGGGATATTATCTACTGCTATCAATTGTCTGCTCTCTTATCGATGTAGATATATAATGTAGATTTCCTTTATACAAGGCATCCAGGAGAAAAGTCCATTAACTTTAATAGGTAATTCTAAATTAGTAAAAACGATGAATAACCTTTTTCGAACAAAACAATATATTTTTTACCACTCATATATAAGTCATCATTTCTTTAAAAAATCTATGGTTAGGATTTTTTTACAGTAACCCCACAAAGGAAGCCCTGATGAAATAATTTCCCTCAAGGCTTATATCATCTTTGAGGATGCTGTGTGGAGGGTCTTTTAGAGGATAGGAAAGAGTGGTCTTGAAGAAGGGAGAAAACACAGAGGTCGGCAGATCATTCCACAGCCGAACTGTTGAACACAAGAACTAGTCGTAGAAGCAACCCGTTCTCATGTGACGAATGTCAAACATTTGGCATATTTCCCGACTGTGCACCGGTGCCCAAGGGATCAATTACGCTAGTTCCTCAGAGCATCTTTCATTAAATTACTGGTAGAACAAATACAGCATTCCCACCTGGCGTCTGTACCCCAAAGATTGCAACCGTTTGTTATGGCGAATCTATCAAACGGACCACACTGTTTCGGCACAGAGTCAAGGTAACTTGGATAAACTTAGTTAATAGACAATAGCACCGGGAGTAAAGTGTGATAAAGCCGTACATAAATGTCTGATCTGTATCAATGGAAACCGCGCATAAACAATAACAACATTCTTGAAAAGTACCTACCTTAAATCATATATAAATTATTATTGTACTATCATGCAAAACCACCTCTCGAAGTTACTGCACTTGCATAATTCGATCACCGTTTAGGACTCCAAACATTCTTTCCTATTCGATGTTCGGATAGCTTTCACCCTAGCTACATGTCATCATCCCTAATGGAGCTGTTCCAGATTTATGGCGTAATAGCATGCTATTGAAGGCTCTTCAAATAATACATGATTAAGCTCCTAGTTCTTCTTGTCCGCCAAACACATTTTTTGCACTATAATAATAATAACAATAAGAGTTAATTTCTATAGCGCAGTTTTGTGAAGGTTCACCTCAAGTGCGCTTTATACTAACTAACCTAACCTAATATAATTATAAAATAACAGATATACTACATAGTATATCTGTTATTTAAATATATATGTAAATTAAAATTATGACATAAAATATTCATGAGCAGGTATTATAATATAACAATTTAGAAACTAAGGGTGTAAATAATCAAATATAAAGAATTTACAAATAACAACAGAGCAAAAGAAAATTACGACATAATATACATGGTTTTTCACTGAATACTAAGGGAATTAAATAACAAGGAGAGAAAACCGCAACTAAATAAGCTATGGAGGATTAAAATAAAAATGTCCTGAAATTCTGTTTCTACGTACATGAATTTATGATTTATGTCGGATAGGATTTTTTGAATAATTTTGTTTTCGTTTTTTTGCACTGGTCCAAAGAATCATCTCAAGAAATCTCCTCTTTAAATTATCAAATTGCAAATACTAAAAGTATCTAGTTTGTTTAATACCCGAGGAAAATGACTAAATAATAGTGAAAAGACGTAACTTTATGAAGGCCAATAATTTTTTTTCTGTGGCAAGGAAATTTTGTAAAGGAAAATTAGCCTCGTCGTCTGTAAAGTATGAAAAAAATTAATAATTTCAATTTACCGTTGTTAGCCACAAAGCAGAAACCACTCTTCAAAGTACCTTTTACGGTAACGCAGAGTAAACTAAACAGTTTTTTTTTCTTCGGTTAAATGTTTTGTCAGTTAATAATAAACTGAAGTCCACATTTTTCGAGAAGCTATTAAATATACAGCTAGTAGAACAATAAATAATTATTATTTTACTAAAATGAATGGAAAAATGTTAAAATTAAAACTACTTGTCATTATTTTTTAGTATATAATTTATCCTGATGAGGGAAGCTTTTCTTCTGAAACATGTAGATATTTATATTATTATTTTACTAAAATGAATGGAAAAATGTTAAAATTAAAACTACTTGTCATTATTTTTTAGTATATAATTTATCCTGATGAGGGAAGCTTTTCTTCTGAAACATGTAGATATTTATATATGAAAACCAGTGGTGTAAATAAAGCTCTTCTTATTAATTATAAAAAGGGTGACTTTAGAAATTAATTAGTTTAATGACTCAAAGAAGTTCCATAGTTTAGTGGTCTACATGTTTGATTGCATGTCATAAATTTACCGGTTCGATTCCCAAATAATACAAGCAAAATGCATAGATATATGGAGTTAACAATTTCAAAACTAGATTTATCGAAAACTTTTAAATACCAAAACAATATTAATAGCATTCACATAATGATATAGAAACCCGCACAGAAAATAAGAAGAAAAAAAACTTCGGCTTTGGCGCACATTCCGGCACCATTCGAAATCATATTTATATTATATGAAATTTCCCGTAGGTTATTTAGCTCAATATGTGCTTTCCGGGGTTCAGACCGTGCTGCGTTCGTAGCGGTGGATTTTTTTTTACTATGGAGTTGTGGCGCACTGTTCAGGAATTTGTACCGGCAAATGCTATCAGCTAATGGCGCGCTGTTCAAACTGTATTAATATTATAATTCAAGTAAGTCTCTTTAGCTGTAGTTTTTTTTTTGAAGTTCACTGCGTAACCGCTCATTAGAAAAAACCGCTACTAGATACTATCATATTTTTCGTTTTTTAATATGCTGTTGTCAGTTTTAATTGTGAAGTTTGAGAGACATATCTGCTGTTATCGTAAAGAAAAATGATAAATCCTCTCTCTTCTTGTGCACTCTCCTATCAAGAAGTATCTAACAAGCTAACCAGTGATTTCTGAGTTTATTTAGAATAAAAATGTAAAAAGGCAGTATTGTGAAAATACCACAATATCCAACGCAGATATGCTATTATTATGATATTCTGTCCATGGGAAAAGGCTATTGGCTTTGCCACCGACCCGGTGGGGGTAACCTAGCTATTGTATTGTGTACTCCCGAAGTGATTAATGACCTCAGCATTGTGACGGTCAATGGGAAAATGAAAGACATATATTGGATTACTTTTCGCAAAGGCAATATTTTAAATTTTAAAAATATGTGGCGAGAAATAACATTTTGAAAATGATACCGCCAAATTTAATATTTTGATTTGAATTCAAACAATATTTGAACATTTTTATTTTATTTGATTTTTCTAATAACTATTGTCCAATTACACAAAATACGCAACATGAAATGATAAAAACAATAAATAAAGAAAAAAGAACTGTACAAATAGTATAATATATGAATGAAGTAATGAAAAAAATAGCACAAAAATGTATATTTGAGAGAACATTCAAGTCAAAACCTTAACAAGGTTTTGATAGAGTCCACGATGTAAGACATATTAAATGAAATTCTTCGAAGTTTATTTTTGTAAAGTCTGAGAAAAATCTTTTATACTGGTACCGTGTCAATTTGTACACGTTAATCTGTGTAAATAATTATTTTTATATATTAAACTGTTTTGGAAGGTGGTCAAAAGGTCCGGGATTGAGAGAATAGTCCAAAAAGCGGATGCATGAAAGCAATAAAATCGAACGATGGAAAATGTTGATGAATGAGGAAGAAATAAAAGAGAGATGGATGAAATACTTTTAAGAGGTCTTCGAAACCAACCTGAAAAGTAAACAACAGAACATTGTAGAAGAATCTCTCCTTCATCAGTTTCCCTATGGCGCATCTGTGCTGAACCAAGTGATTCTCGATGCCGTCGGCTGGCTGAATAACCTCAGCATCCCACTATGATCTCCACTTACTCTCCTCCACCACACAAAGAAGAAGAGAAATTTATCACGTTAAAAATTACTGAAAATAATATTCTAGGCCTATATAACACCATAGCAAATCACGAAAAAATTGTATTATTTGTTTTCTGTAAATATTTAACGATACTGAAAATTTCAAATTAATAACTAGAAAATTAATAACAAAAAAATATCATAAGCTTCTTATTTGTAGTCTTTCTCAATGAAATATAAGACAAAAAGTAGTTCTCAATCTCAAAGAATGTTGGGAACCTTTCAGTAGTCCAATCTGGAGACTACAAAAGCAAACCAGAGATTTTTGGATTTTAATAGTAAACGATAAAATTAACTATACTTTACCGCATTGCCAAGTTGAGTACCCACTGATAGAAAAAATATTTTGATCCACTTAAATGCCAAGAAAAGGCCTTATATTTTTTATGTTCGTATGATACTTAAAAAAAGTGGTAATTAAACTCCTTTATTCCGAGAGGTACTTGCAGTTTTTCTTAATTGTTTTATAATGACGTGAATGCTATTTACGCCGATGAATTTACACATGTATGATAAATCGATGAATCATTTAAAATAATTGTATTGTTTGATTTTGTAAGACTACTGAGAAGTGGTGGATAAATGTTTAATCTTCTTATATTTATTGACATTATGTTCGGAGCATTCGTTTTCTTTGATTATTTTTAGTTGTCCCTTTATGATAGATATCCGGCCTCCATGGTCGAGGGGTAAGGCTCTCGACTACGAATCCGAAGGTCGTGGGTTCTAATCCCGGCGTGCGCGAGTAAATTTTATTTAGGCAATTTGTTCTGTTTCACAATTAATTAATTTAAAAATAATATATAGTATATTTGCGCACGTTCCAGAGTGGAAGATACTCTCAGTATCGCCCTGATGAAATACCACCATTCAGAATTGAAACGTTGCTTGAAATGGCTATTAGGCGTGTTTGGTAACCAGATCTGAATAGCCAGGTATTTCCCCACCTTCCTCTTCCCCTTCTCCTTCCTCTCCACAATACCTTCAGGTTCACAACATTTCCCAATTGGGAATGCCATAGTCTCACTGGCTCTAGACGGTTGGGAGCAGTTGGAACTCTTGTGCGGTATATAATTTTTTTTTTTTTAAAACATCCGTATTATCATGATTTTTTATGTATTTCTATATCGTAAAAATTTGTATTGTTGGACTCTTGATTTTTGACATCGTAAATCGAATGGGCATGATTTTATGATGCGATAGCGGACGCTAGGTACTTACTCACCGTAGAAGATCCGGTGAAAAAATTCCATCAGTTCATTTTTATGCTTTCTTTAGTCTTTGCGTAGTGTTTTAACATAAAAATGCTCCTACCCTAGTTTCAGCTCCTCGCGTAATATCTTCAAGGACGTCCGGCTTCGCATTCACAATCATAAAAACAGAAAATCAATAAAACCAATTAGATAATAAAACATATCATTCAACCCGTTCCTATGATAATATTATCCTTATTGATATTATTCTGCCCGAAGCCCATTCCTAATTCAATATGTTTTATTACTATGGCCGCTGCTTGGCTTCAATGGCGGAAAATATCCCGAAGATGGAGTCGGCGATGGCAATGACACGCCTTTGTTTTACTACATTAATAAATAACAAAGCCATCGTAAAAACAAGACAAGTGGTTTCTTTGTTCTCCTTTTCGTATCCGGAATTTCATCATACTAAAAGGAAGGCGACGAAATACTATACAAGAACATATTTAAAAATAAGTAAGGTCTCTTAAATATACATTTACAAACTATGGCATCTACCACTGAGCGGATGGAGTGACGCAGATCTATGCCAATTTCTAAGAAAACTATTGTCAAACTCTAGTGAAGAATGTAGTGGCTTAAAAATATCGTCGGTGTTTGATCATAACCTGATAACAGCATTATTTTCAGTTTTTTACCGGTCAGTGGCTGAGTTGGCATCGTGTTTATCTCTCACCCAGGCGTCGTGAGTTCAATTCCTCGGCTGGCTAAGTTCTCCATCACGACACAAGCAACATCTTCCGCTTACTGTAAAGATTTACAAATATTGTCAGGTTATTCGTAGCCAGGGAATATTTGTCTTTCTTTTAAAAAAACAAAAATATGGTATTTTCGATTGGAAAAATCCTGACATCTGTAATTATTTTGAAAACTCTTAACACCATGATCACGTGATACATGACATGTGAATCATTATAATAGTTAGTTGGATCAAAACATGTCAGAAGATCTTAACATATGAAGATACCGTTTTGCACGTATGCCCAAACAATGCCGAAATATGTACTCATATAGACCCCTCCGGGTCCATATAGATTTGCAAGGGGTCCATGCCAGGGTGAAAAAACGAGGTGGCCTACGAGATATTAATAGGGGTCTACGGATCGTAGTTCATTTAGACTCCACGCATAGTAAAGCACCGTAGTAAGTTTCGTTCGACAAGCCTGCTACGCACTTAAAACGAATCGCATCCATGCAGAAGAGAATGTATGATACGTTTTACGAATTTTAATGAAGCAAGAAGTGTATGCCAAGAACGAGTTGTTTGGCCGTCCGCCCTCACTCTCTACCCCTGCGGCGAAACGGCATGATGTTTAGTTAATGCATTAGTTAGCGTCCATGCGGACATATTCATATACAAGTTTTTACAAATTTTCATATCGGTATCGTACCAATGTATTGGACATACAGGCAAGCTGTGAGACTTGGCGAGGGGGGGGGGGATGCACTGCGAGATTTCTAGCATGTTGGCAGGATTTGAAAATAATTTTTACCTGTTGCTATTTGATCAATGTGATCCAATCAATCTTTTTTTTTCTGTTATGATTTTCTTTACGTAGGTTTTTTTTCCTTTAGTTTCTGATGACAACTAATCGAATGTTTTGATTAGTTTTGCTTTTATCTTTTTTAGTTTAGAGATAGAACTGAACTGCTTTTGTTCCGTATTGTCCACCCCCCCCCCATCCCCCCCTTTTGAGGGAGTGAAAACTAAGCCCTGTCCCTGCAATTTTCTCTTATTTTTTTTTTATGCATATTACTTTTGTCGGAACGGACACCGGCCGAACCCTTGTGCACTTCCCACTGGGGCACGCATTGCCAACTACGGTTCTCCCGTCTCCTCAACCGAGCGGCATTTTCCCGGCCTTCAGGATTCCCTCTATATCCCTAGGGTCTTCAGGTGTTTCTCACCCCACCTCCCAGGTACACTCTTCATAAGGGATACTCTGGGTGACGGGTGCAATGCTTCACTGGGAAGATTGTCGGATGCAGGAAGCCAAGGTTTCGTGACTTCGGTCTGTTCTGAATATATTTTGTTTTTGTGTTTCTTGTTTGATAATTTATAGGTTTGTTGGTGCACTCCCGCATTCCATCTTGGATTACTCCGGTTATAGACAGAAGGAGCCACTAAGGGCTATATTTTGTCATCGTCAGTATCTGTACTAACCAATTGGATGTGCGTTTGTGATATCCTCATTCTGTGCGAAAGCTGTGCAAGGACACTTGTAGGGTTTAGTCTTTTAAAATATATATATATATATATATATATTCGTATAATTAAAAAAATAGAGTCCGTGACGTGCACCCTGAAGGGGTAACCATGAGTTACTTATACCAGGATGGGAAAGTGGTGGGTAACCTCAACTGCAGGTACATGCGTACGTTCAGATGCCAAACTGTCAAGGACAGATTCATGTCCATATACGATATCGTACAGTGCCTACACACATGTAAATTCAGTAATTAATAATATCTCTATACGCGAATGTCCACTTTTTTTTAAGTCTAATACTTTCTAGCCTTATAAAACGAAAGGCCAGGGTGTGTTTTACTTGCAGTATTTAATTAAATCATCTATGATATGTGGGCCATCAAATTTTCAAACAAAACGCATGATTTTGAATTATTTCTCATTGCATGCAAATAGGCAACTTTTAAGTACTTAAAGAACTCGATACTCGAAAAATTGATTTTGTGACCCCACTCTACTTATCAAGTATTGTGCGAATGCTGAAAAAAAATTGTATGTTGGACCATATTATAATATGTTTTGCAACATTATATATCTAACAATATACACTAGAGACTGAATGTGGTAAAAGAAACATAGGCCATATGGGGGTGTATTTATATACAATCTCTTTCCCGATTCCTGAAAACAGAGAATCGAGTAAGAACATTTTAAAAAAAACTAATCAATCTCAAAATAAGTTAAAGAAATAACAATCCATAATAGGAAGAATATGTAAGGTATGTAAAGAATATAATGTAATTTTAAGTAACATGATACATAATATAAGTATTAAAATAGTTTAAGAGTAATATGAATGTATGTAGTTAATTAATATAATCTGTATATAGTTAAGTTAAGAAAGTGAAATAATTACGTATTTATTTTAACTTAATAAATAAAAAATAAAAACATTCTGAAGAAAAACGTAATAAAAACAATACTTTTTAAAATCTTGTGCAAAAGTTGTTCCATTAAATAAATATCAAAGAATCAAAAATAATAAAATTCTTTAACTATTTTCATATTTACAAGTCTAACATATGTTTCGAACGTTTTTTGAAACAGGGAGCGAGAGAAAATGCAATTTTCGGTCATAACCTCATATGAAAATATAAATATCTTTCATACGGTCATCGCATTATTGAGTTATGCTCGAGTAGTAGACAATATAATACAAAAATACCCTTTCAGAACATATACTTCAACCCACATCAAGATGTGATCGAGTGCTGTTATCGGGTTTTGTGGATATGTAGAGTTATAGGTCTAGAAACCTTGCACCCTCTCAAACATAAGGACAGTAATAAAAAAAACTCATATAAGATCGACACAGACACCTTTGGAGCTGTATTTCGTTGTATTTAATATATTATGTATCTTTTTCTTCAGTGTACAAATAACATCCTTAACTGGAAAAGTATTTTATTTTTTTATTTCTATTTATTTATTCATTTTATAAGTTTGGTATAGCGTTAACATTTTTTCAACTACCAAACTAGGCACACGCCCGTATTATGGTAGTCGAAGATTGATGTATACCTACATGTAAAGAATGTTCACGTTGAGAAGAATTATTTATATAACAGTAATACAGTATATAATACAGTATCAATTTTCTTTTTTTAAAACTAAAATATTTGCCGAGCTTAACAGGTTTAATAAATTTGATTTACATTAAATTTAAGAAAAAGGTCAGTGCATTTATATTAGAAAATAGAAATTTAAACAAAATCACGGAACAACCAAGGCATCAAAATAAAAATAATTATTCTAAATGTCGGCATTAATGTGAAAATAAATTTAAGGATGGACATGTATATTTTTTTAAACACAAATAATATTTAATTTCCCATAAACACTTTTTCTACTTTCTAAAATTTCAAACGTATGTTATCATAAACCAATATTTATATGTAAATTTTGTAGACCTTTATTTGCATAAAAATAATGATCTGTTTCCAAAATATTGTTGGCAAATTCACAAAAATAATTATTACTCTTTGTAATATTTCTTTTCAGAATTCTTTCCTTCATAAAAAAAGTTACGATCGTCACAATTTTTTTTATAGACCCCCCCTCCGTTTGTTTAAAATATTAACCATATCCTTGATATCTAAAATATAATTTGTTATTAAGAAGCTGGTTGGATAGTATTTGAACCATGTTGATATTTATTTATTAAACAATCGTTTATACAAAATATGTCTCAATAATTTGAATAGGACTTGATTAAAAAATATTTTTAATCAAACTGTTATCAACAAATGTTGCATTAATGGCAAAAATCAGATCTCAGGTAAAATTATCTATATAAACCCGGATAAAAACCTACATGGAGCACAGAAGCATAAGTAGGAAATAACGAGAATTCATCAGACAAGCCTATTTGATACAGATCTTCCTGCCGAGAATACAAAATTCCACGAACTTGTCTAATAAAAAAAACTTGAATTACACATAAAGATTCAAAAAAATCTGATTCCGCCCTCAGAAGGGCTTTCATTGTGTTCCTGATATCGAATTTTCTAAAGAAAGGGCTCTGATTACTTCGAGATTCAGATGAAGACCCTATTTTTCAATTTGGATATGAATTCCAATATCAATCTTTATGATTTATACCTACTACTCGACAAAATTAGTCTGATATTAATGGTATTATATAATATTTGAGTTCAATTTATTACTTCGTCTTATAAAGCGGAGAGGGAATTTTTATTAATATATTTTTTAATCAAATTATCGTGAAAAATTGCAAGAAACCATTCGCATCAGAAAGGTAACTCTATTATTCAAAAAGTTCTTTACAAAGCTTTTATTAAAAAAAAATCACTGAAATGGACTATTGAAGCATTTGAGAGGTGGATTTATAAATAGAATTCCCAAAATACACTGTTCAAAATACAATGTCCAACGCCCCATCGGTCTATTGGAAACTAATAAAAAATAAATATATATTTTGTTTTTTTTTTTTTAGATTTAAAAAAGAACTAGATAATAATAATTATTATTCAATTTAAATATCGGTTTATTAAAAAAAAAGTTTTGCTAGTGATTTATTGAATATGGATAGTTTTCGCCAAATGACTTAAATGTTGAATATGGACTTTAACCTTTTCTTTTCCAATTGATTTGACGTGACTCTAATTTTTTAAATATTTTAATAAATGTACTAAATACGCAGTTCGTATTTTAGGATTTTCTATATATTTATATAGTGGATAAAATAATTAAAACAAGTATTTAGCGAACGCGACAGAAAAAATGTTTTTTGAAATACCGGGAAATAATTAGTTAATAGATACAAATGTTGGCGTGCGTTGATAACTAACTTGCCTAGTGGTATTGTATCGAGCAAGTGGTGTACGGGGTTTCGCTCACCGTGCCATGATGCTCGGTTTTCAGTAGCGGCCAATGATCTGTCTGATGTAATGAAAGTATGATGCGTTTTATGCATGACCGATGTTTTTTCCTCATTTTCAGCATTTATGAATAACATTTTATTTGCGTACTACTTATTTAAGTTTTAATCCAGCAGGACTGGGATTTGTGCAAACCCAGTCTGTCATATTAAATGAAATATATACAAATATAAGTATAGAAATGAATATAGTAAAAAACGTTAAAGAATAATATTAAAATGTATGTGAAGAAAATGACAAAAAAAGAAATGTTAATAATAATAGTTAATATTAATAAAACGATTAACATAAGTAATAAGCAATTGTTAATAATGACGCCAGAAAGTGAATACAGATCTTTTGAACAAATTATTTTACTTTAGACTTTTAATTCTAAATTTGTACCAGTACACTGAGTGTACAGCATCGGAGCTCGGGAATATTTTACAAAAAATGAAACACGTGGTACGGGAATACGTCGCACCGCATGACCTTAAAACTTAAGTGACTGGTACGAGAATACATCCACAGAGAGGTTCGTGGTTGCAGCCTGCACGATGAAGATTGTCTTTCTTTGTGATTACTGCACAAGAGTCCCAACTGTCCGGATCCATTGGGACTATGGCATCTCTATTGGGGCATGGGGCTGAAGAGACCAAATACTTGGTCACATCATGAGAGGCGACAAATACAAGATTACGCAACTGATAATACAGGGGAAGATTGCTTGGAGCACTTCCACAGATGGTAGTCAACCAACGCAGAAGAAGGCTTCCGAAGAAGACGTAATTAATTATTTCTAATATTGAAACTGTCAATTCACAGTGGAATTCCATATTAAAATGTTTTTTTTTTTTAAATTATAAAACTTTTGTAACTTTTTTCCACTTCTTTATTTTCGACCGGATCGGTTTCACCCTATCACGTGCATCATTAAAACTAAATCTATGGTACATACGAGTAGATTTAGTTTTAATTATGCCAGTCTGACGATGCCCGTGATAGGGTGAAACTGGTTCGGTCGAAAATAAATAAGTGGAAAAAGGTTACCAAGGCTTTTTAATAAATAAAAAAATCACATGATAAATTGAAATGAATCGAATCCTTAACCACGCAACTAGATAGTTTTCCCATTTTACACGTTTCCTGTTTAGTCCTTTGAAAGTAATATAAACCTTACGTTCAAATGGAAATGAATTTCTATAAAACAATCACAAAATACACACATTTATTAGAAACTTTCTGAAATGAATGCAAGTAAAACAATACTTGTAGCCTCAATGCGTTCGTCTCCCTACTTTTGTACCTGCAATTTCTTTTGTCTGTAGAAATTCAAAGTTCAGTGGTGGCGTGTTAACTTACAATTCAATTAATCTCGCGCTGCCTTCAGAGAGAAGTTCGCCTTTGTGATGCTGCCTCTTTGTCGTGTTTAAATAGATTTGTCATATATACCCGTTGGGTTTATAATGCCAAAAGTGTGAAATATGGTAATAACAATTAAGGGTCAGCTCTAAAAAATGACCTTAAACATTACTTTTTAGTTTGCTAACTCAATCAATAATATAAATAATGTATCTATCAATTCTATACCGAGTAGTTATGAAATTGTATTAAGTTCAGGTTGAAAACCAATGAAGGCAATTTTGAAGGTTTTTCTTGAAATTCGGTTACAGGTTTCATACAGAATTTAAAAGATCACAGTTTGAGGGTTCTGTCACCTTAAATATTTTCTTAGATAAACTTACATTTTTTTTAAATATGAATACCGCACAAGAGTCCCAACTGCTCCCAACCGTCTGGAGCCAGTGAGACTATGGCATTCCCAATTAGGGAATGTTGTGAGGCTGAAGGTATTGGTGTGGAGAAAGGAGAAGGTGAAGAGGAAGGTGGGGAAATATCTGGTTATTCCGATTTGGTCACCAAACACGGCTAAAAGCCATTTCAAGTAACGTTTCAATTCTGAATAGTGGTCTTTCACCAGGACGATACTGAGAGTATCTTCCACTCTGGAACGTGCGCAAATATACTATATTTTATTTTTAAATGAATTAATTGTGAAACAACACAAATTAATTAAATAAAATTTACTTGCACACGTCGGGATTTGAACCCGCGACCTTCGGATTCTTAGTCGAGAGCCTTACTCCTCGACTATGGAGGCCGTCAGATGCATTAGCAGATTAAAAAAATGTATTTTTGGGAGCTGACTTTTAAAGATTTCTAAATCGAGTATATAGGTGCTATTGTTAGAATATTAATTTGAACTGTTTTGAATAAATTTAAAGTAATTTTTAGACAAGTTTGATGTTGTAATCTATATTGGAATGATTATGGAAAAGTTTCACACCATAATCCATATTGGTATAATATTGTTATGAACTATATTTCCAAAAATAAAATTTTGACCAATTTGAATACGATTTTCGCTCAGAATTTAATATGAAAACAATATTGGGGAGATTTCACATCAATATCTGTTTTGGCACGATGTGATGTTGAGTATATTTTTCATTAAAAAAATTGTGATATTTGTGATTATTTTATCTTTCTGTATTCATACGATTTTGAGCAGACTTGACAGGAACATATTATATTCGTTAGATTTAGTAAAAATGTACATTACGGTAGGTTTTTGGCTGCAGCACTTTAAACATTAATAAATGGCCGCAAAAGATATCTCAACCACTGAAATGTTTACTAAACTTGATAGATTTAGACCCCATACTCTTCGTATTTATTTACCTAGTGCCAACTGCAACGCATGAAAGAAAAATGAAAAGATTGAATTCTTACGAAATTTTCCAACCTAAATAATTCAATTCATAATAAATATTCACCATTCACCACCCTCTGATAACCAGGTAAAAGATAATATCCGATAAAGACATGCACTTTCCTTCGTTTCACGCCCTCTTTAATATATTTTGGAAACATAATCCGAAACACGATTTTCATGTTCATATTTACGTAATAAACAAGATATTTCTCAAACGACGATCGCGAATCTGTCTTAAAATCTGTCGCAAAGAAAACAGGTGAACAGATTCGTAAGTGAAGCTTTAAAACGTAATCGGCATCCTTTTCGCGAAATTCCCCAAAAAATTGTTGAATATTCGAGTGAATTTGATACAGGAGTAACGGGATTCTTGTGCTTGTTTTTCTCCCTTTTGGAAGAAGGTTGTTGTGAAAAATAAACGGAACCTTCGGAAGATTAAAGGCCTTGTTATCGACGGCGGAAGCAACCCCAATGTTGTTATATCCTGGAAGCTGTTGACTCATTTGGATTCAGGTTACGTATTTTACAGGAAATAGATACTTTAAATTGAAATTTCATAACTTTGTTGATCTATTTGGAATTTTTATTTTTTTTTAATTATTTGATATTTTCGGATTTGTTGATTTACAAAAACGAAAGCAATGGGTGTATTAATGAAAAACAAACAGGTACCAGAATAACTTACTTTATTTATTTAAACAGAAACGTCACAATTTAATAATTTCCTAGAAAAAAATTAGAACTAGAGTAATCAATTTAACTTATATACTATTTTTAAAAGTAGACGCATACTAAATTTCGTTAATAAAATAAGATAAGAATTGAAGAATAATAAAACTATTAATTAATTGTAGGAATGATATTGTTTTTCAACTTTTTATTTGTTTATTTTTTATGTTACACCTAACAAGAGCGCCCTTTTTTGTACGATGTAAAGACAGGGGAGCTATAGCACTACGCGGCTGGTCAGCGTTGTGAGGTAGGACGAGGTATGGGCTGTATGAAGAGATTTATTAATGCGGGGCTTGAAGAGGCCCGGATTATAGGAAGGCGGAAAAACAGATGCCGGTAAAACAAAATCCAAAAATATGTTGAAATAGTGACGGTGACCGTATAAAAGTCTATTCACATCTACCAGCCCCGCGCAGTGAAGAACAGTACAGAGCAGGCATGACAACATTAATTGCTTACATTGTCCATAAGCACATTCACATTACAGCACCGGCAGAGATTGTAGGCTAGAATATGTTGACGGTGCTGGTGGCCGCTGGTGACGTTTGCGTCTGTGCGGTTAGTTTGAACACATAACCGTTAGTACCGCCATCTCAGCGTCACCGTCAGTCCGCATCAATAGACGCAGATAATGCTAAAATCAAGTAAATGGAAAACGAAAACTTTTCTGAGTATGTCATAGAATATTGACTATAAAATAATTATAAATATGGGATTATATAACCCTCAAACATCTTATGGCAGACGCTAACCCTCAGTTGGCAGCTATACCCGTGTCTGTGTTGTGTCTGTACTGCACGGTGTTTACTTCATCAAAAATCACAACATATTATGTAAGAGAGACAAATTACCGAGATAAATAAATTAAATTTGTTAAAATAAGTATATTCAAACTAAAAATTTTAAAAAAATCTACCGTCTTCGAAAGCATCATTTTTATTATGGCAATTAGATAGTATTTTTATTTTTATGATTAATCCTGGAATGTGTTCTTTATTTGCCCATTAATGGAAGCGAGAAGTATATTTTACCACAATTTCAAATTTTTGATTAATCTTTCTAGTTTAGAGTAATAAATATTACGATCACTCATGATATAATATAACGTTTGCTTAAATTAATCAAAAATATGCAAAATTAACTCGTTTATTGTATATGCGAAGTAAATTTCTATCAATAGTTCCTACCATACAATAAGACCTAAAATTTCCGCACTGAAAAAAATACTGAACTTTCCTACGAGAAAAAGGTGCAGCCTTTTACTATGAAGACACGTATTGCTGGGGAAATAATTCGAGGAAAGCATGTCTTGAAGGAAGCTAGCGTAATCGTTCGGCATTTCAGTGAAAAATAAGTTTGAAGCAGTACAAAATAAATGTTACTCCCCTTTTACATTCTAAGGTTAAGAAAGGAACGCTTAGATGGTTTGGGTATGTAGAGCGGGTCTACGATGATAGGAATGTAAGGTGAACATATAACGCGGATGTTAACGGTAAAAAAGTAGGGAATGCCTCAAGAAGATATTACGATCAGGTGAATTGAGTCTGAGTAAGGTCATATCAAGAGTCAGAATAATGGAAGAGTATAAATGTAATAAGAGGATAAATGAATATGAATGAAGCAAGAAGTGAGTGTCGAAACAGTGTTGTGTGGCAGTCTATCCCCTATGCCTACCCCTGCAGAGAAACTGCGAAATGATTAGTTAGTTACCTTTTTTTGTAATAATAAAGTATTTTATTAAATAGTCGTAAAAACTCGGGCATTTTAAATTGAAGAAATATTCACGCCGCATAAATAAACAATTTCTGATGTCCTAACGAATTACAGCTACGTTCACATTAATCAACCATGAAAAATAGTATACATTCAGGTAGTGATAATTAATAAAGATAAATTTTGTGTTCAATATAATGTATTATATATTTCATAATGTAGACTTACACGCCTTTAAAACTAACAGGTGAATAAAAGTAGTTTTGCAAAGTTGGCCAGGAAAACGTAGTTTACACTATTTGACATTATACCGGTACCTTCAAAATCTTTGATTTTAGAATTTCGAACACACTTCATAATCACTTATCATTTTATTGTAATTATCATCCTATTGATTGAACATTTAAATAAGAGTGTTTCTTCTTTGGAGGGGTGTTGAGGGTGACATGTTAAAGTTAAATTTGATAGATAATTAGAAAACTTTATAGCAGTAATTTCGCCTATTTCAAAACCGTCCAAAGTAATTTGGGAGCAAAAATATTGATGCAAGAAAGAGAGAAACATGGAAATACCGAAAAAGAATGTCCATCATAGCACACCAGAGAATTGTCAATTAATAAGTTATGGATGTCTCTCTAACCGAAGAAATTGACAAATTAACGGACGTTCCACAGTATATTTGCTAAGATTCAAAGCAAGGTAATATCTTATTACATGAAGTCCCAACTGGTTTCGTTGTTCTTCACCAAAATAACTTTGTTTAAATTAAATTTTCTAGAAACATTACCGGACCTCATTGTGTTACCAGAAGCGCATTTGAGTATAAATAATGTTGCCGCATTGTATGATATACCTAAGTACATATACTACTCGTCTATAAAACGTTTTATTTTATTATTTGATTAACTTGATTCAGCCACATCTATACGGGCGACTAATTTTTATTCACTCACTTGCGGATCATAATATATATGTATGCTACCCCTTTTCCCGATAATAATAAAAAAGTATCCGTAAAATTATTTTTTTCAAGGATAAAAAAACCCTATATTATGGTCGGGTTGTAAACATGAAATCCAGTAACTTTAGTTCAACCCCACCAGTATTTTTTTAATATTTTAGAAGCCGACCAGATTTCCTTTCAATAGCACCTTTTCAGGACTGTATAAAATTATCCCTGAAGAGGAATGGGTACAGGCAAAAAAATAGAGAGCGTCAATAATATTCTTAAATGCACTAAAAGTGACTACATTTCATTCATGAAACTATTGAAAAGTGTCTTACAACACAGGTAAACTTCTAAGGTAGAGAACAAAATACTTTAAAAAATGTACCTACCTTTAACAGAATCTTTAAAAATATATGTAAGACTGCATTTTTTTAAAATGATAATTTATGTTTTTGCTATATTTTTTCTATAAAAATATTCTCACGGTAGTTTTCTGTTAAGTAAAACATAAAATGATAATTTTAATGGATATAAATTATAACGTGGCCAGAACTTTGTCTTTCGCACGATCATTCAAGATCAAATCAACTTATCGGTTAATGAAGCGACTTAATATTTCCGACTAAGCTGTTATCATAGGGACAAGGGCCTTGGAAATAGGTCATCGGTAAGTGCATCAAGTGGTATAGTGGCATTTCAAATTTAGGGCGAGTGGAAATCCATATCCTCGTTAAGGAAGGTCGTTTGCGGTGATTACCCTGGATCCGGGGCTTCTAAGAATAAGGTGTTTTCATTTTCTTAGAGAGGTGCTTAGTAAAGAGAAAACCATTTTCTGGTTAGAAAATTGACATTGACATTGGCAGTTACTAAATTTGGGAATATTCATTTTTTTTTGTGAATACCGCACCAGAGTCCCAACTGCTCCCAACCGTCTGGAGCCGGTGAGACTATGGCATCCCCAATTGGGGAATGTTGTGAGGTTGATGGTTGTGGGGAGTGGAAGTAGAAGGTGAAGAGGAAGGTAGTGAAATACCTGGATATTCAGATCTGAATTCAATATAATGAAATTGGACCATTTCTGGAAACATAAGAGCAGTTATTAACATTAAAGAAATTTCTGGGGAATTACCG
The DNA here is from genome assembly GCA_022606495.2 of Halesus radiatus. Taxonomy (NCBI): domain Eukaryota; kingdom Metazoa; phylum Arthropoda; class Insecta; order Trichoptera; family Limnephilidae; genus Halesus; species Halesus radiatus. The sequence goes on along the minus strand of JAHDVE020006969.1, from coordinate 28,534 downwards.
ATATGGTCATAAAGATATTCTATGCAAATTGTAGAGAAAAAAAGTTCTCCCCTAACTTTAAACACAAAAAGTAATCATAATCACATAATTTTATTTCGTTTACATTTTAGTTGCGAAAAGGCTTTATGTGGAGTGTTTTTTTTATTTTTTTTATTTCCCAAATAAAACAATGTTATTGTATGAAAACTAGTGTTTTTTTTACATTCTCCTTATAAAACAGTTTTATAGAATTGGTATTATGACTGCATAAGAAATGCTGCTCTTCCGCCATTCGCATATTGTACTCAAAACATTTTGACAGCTACCGTTTTATCTTATTTTTAATTGTACATTTAAACATCCAGCAGCTAAATCATTTATATCGATTATTTTAAAATGAATAATAGTAAAAACTATTTTTAACATAACACAAAATTTTCCATATTAAAAAAAACTGTTAAAAAAGGTGAACTTACTGTTTTTTGGGGACCAATGAATTACATTCATAGAATTTATTCGTGAGTCTTGTTTATGGCGAGGTTTAAGATTGTCCATAGTAGAAAATATGCGAACAACAGTATCCGTAAACTGCCTACTAACTTTATGGGAACAATAAATAAAAATATTTAGTAAGTTGGAAATAGAGAGTCTGCCTAAAGGGCCGGTGAATGGACAAATAAAGCATTTAACGTAGAAGAATGAAAACTTACTGGTGCCGTAACTGCCAAGTCCTGCAATAAATCAAAAACACGAATATTAGGTATAGAAAGGTAGTTTTTCTCCCCGGGGAAACAAGCCCTTTCAAGAAAACGGTCTTAGTAAATAACTTACCAAAGAAAGTAAGTTGAAATCATGTTACAATGATTCAAGTAAATTTAATTTATCTTTCGCTAAGGAAATGGAAAGTGAATCATGTGTAGGTTTTATATTATACTCTGATTTTATTTTATTATTATTATTTTTTTAATTTCATGTAAATCAAATTTAATAATGTTATTATTAAGTTCTGCAAGGATTTTTAGTTTTTTTTATTATTGTGACAGCTGTTTCGGCGTTTAAGGCCTTTTCCAACTACGATGAATCCACATTGTGACTAATTATTTATATGATTTAATGTATTCCCACCCCATTATAATTTGCACGGAATTTTTAAAATAATAATGATCTATTATCGGTAAACCCGTTTTAGTTAGAAAATTATAATTCTCTATTTTTTGAGGTTTTTACATTTATAATGTGTTTCCTCGTATTTACCTGATAATATTTTCTTAATTGTTATATGATATGATATTAGGATGATTCGTTGGTTTATTATTTTATTTATTAGTATGTCTTACAATCAACGCTTGAGACTATGAAAATAGCATCACTGAAACCATAATAAAATCACCCTACTTTTTAAAGTGTAATAAATTTTATTGAGAAATTGTGAAACGAAAACTAGATTACATATTGAGAGCATTGAACACCACACAGGTCCAATATTAAAAGTGAACGTCTGACAATATAAAATTTAATTTCATCATCAACTTCGTACCTACTTTTAAAGCATTTATATAATATGCTCCATCCAACTTTACTCCATTTCAACTCCAACCTATAATATATTATCGTAATATATATTACTACAATGATGCTCATGAAACGGGTGGCATTTATCATCGTAAATTAACTATGAACGCCTGAGACCGTGATAATAGAAACATACAATCACAAAACTGCTTTCTTCGAGATCAGTTTTAAACGTTCAATCAAAACTTTGCTTAATTCCAACTCCATCCTTCTACATTTGATATGTTATAAAATGATGATTAAGATTCCCATACCTTAAATTACGTATTGCAAGTATTCAGCATTCAGTAACATAAATCAACGATGAATGCCTGAGACTATAAAATTGGAACTTATTGTCATCATACAGCATGCGTCCAGTAGAGTTTAAATTTGTTTATTTATTTAGATGTTGATATATTTATCACATAGTTTTACAAGGGAGTACAATAATGTACACATAAAATAATAAGTAAAGTGTAAAAGAAGTATGTAGGTGCAATATAACAGTATGTAGTTACAGCGTAATTATCGCAATGAATAATAGTTTAACCTGTGGTTACATTATAACAGCAAGTTGTACAAAATGTATAAGAAGTAGTTTAGTGCATAATATAATAACATAAGTACAAAAGAAGTGAGAAGGTAGATACTATGTAAGTAGCTAGTTTCAGCGGAATAGGTGGGTAATAAAGGCAGTATTTTTTTTATTTAGTATAATAAATTGTTATTATACTAAACTTTACTTGATTTCAACTCTAACCTTTAGTATTAAGTAAGCCTATAAAATGGCATGCATATTGCAAGTATCACAAATCGAGTGAAACTGAGGGGTGAAACAGTAAAATATTTCCTTTAACGTTGACCATAAAAACTGGACACCGATTTCAAATTAATGTGTTTCTCATTTTTATCGTTCACCGGTTACACGGCTTTATTGTGAAATTCAGATATTAACAAACTGTGGTTGGCGAGCCTTTAGGTAATAATATCAATTATAAATATTTTTTTCTTATTCATAATCTTGATTGGTTAGAAGACATTGTCATCTGAAAAAGCTTTATTAGCAAAATAAAATGTTTTTAAAGTGACCATTTAAAAACAATAATAACCTTTTTAGCAGATTTTTCGTCCCCATCTTTTTTGTGCTTAATTCGTAAAATTCCATTTTTTTTTAAATTTAATTTAAACCAAATATGATATTGTTATTCTTAAGTATTTTAGTTTTTATTATTGTGACAGCTGTTTCGGCGTTCAAGGCCATTTTCAAGTTATAGTTAATCCACATTGCGACGACGTGCATATATGATTTTATATATCCCCACCCAATTCTAATGTGGACGGTGTTTAAAATTATTTATTACCGGTAAAACCGATTTAGTAAGAAAATAACTAAAATTCTTTATTCCGTGACGTACTTAATTTATAATGTGTATTCTCCATATTTAAATAAGAAATGTTTTTTAATTGATTTATTTAAACGACGTGTTATCTTAAAAAAAGCTGTAACAATAAGAAAAAAGAAAATTGCAGAACTTAGTAACATTATTAATTTTGATTTATATTAAATTTCAAAAAAAAAATGTACAGCCTGTTTTACATGATAATTTGAGATTATTGTATAAATTAGAATACGTATCATGTCCATTTACCAGCTGTTTGATGTAGGGATACTATTGTTATTTATATCTAAACATCACTTCTGCCGTAAGTCACCATTCGAAAGAGAATTTTTTCCTGTATTTTAAGGTAGTACCCATATTTTTACTATGTTTGATGACAGCACCCGAAAACAGATACCAAATCCTTTTATCTACCTGTTTTCTCCGCTTTCTTTTTTCTTTTCACCTTATCGCATTTTGTACAAGTTTAGAGAGGGTTGGGGCAACCGTGGCACTAACCCCCGGCGCTGAATCTAAGGGAAGCCAAATTCGGTCAGTTGAAAGAGGAAAATCACATAAAATCTCCTATACGAAACAGATATCTTTTTGTATGAATCAGTACAAACCATTGAACGTAGAGCTCGGGCGTAAAGAGTTTGCACAGTGTTTTAACAGTAGAATTGTTTTCCCTAACAGGCCAATAAGTTTAATTATATGTTCAAGAAAGAATTCCGATATTTGAAAATGTTTGTTCAATAGAAGTAAGGAAAGATGTTGCTTACTTCGGGCACACGGACACGTTCACTACGCACTTTAATCGGTTTATCTCTAATTCGACTACACTGGACGCTAGAAGGCTTATGAAGAAAAAATATACAAACAAATTTTGATTCGTTTTCCACAGAGGTGTGATAAATGTGCAGAAGTTACATGAATTAGTTTCCAATTGTTGGAATAACTTAAGATAATATTAACGATTCTCAAGGAAAACGAAACTATAGTATATCTAGTCTTTCCGGGACTTGCATCTCTGCCAATTGAGCTATTGAGATCAAATTATTTTCTGTCATTTTTAATTGATATCCCATACCTATTTCGCGCCCTTGAGGTGATTTTCCCACGAAAACGGCGCTATAGAAGTAATACAATTATTATTATTATTATTATTATTAAAGAGTTATTTCGATTATCCTAAATTATTTGCTATATTTTTTGCTGGTATCTTTTTTCTATGATTGCAAAGTTCTACTCGAATATGTATGTGATGTGATGTGGATGTGTAATGTCTCCGATATACATATCCATTTTATTTTATTTATATGGGACATCTATTGAATCTTGTATATCTGTAGAATGAGTGTTCAAGTCATTGGAATATTCAGTTTAAGCATGAAATATTTTAAAATGATTATTTTTAATTAAGTTTTGTTCGATCTCTGCGATGGCAAACCCAAGGAAACTTCAAAGTTTGATTCCGAAGTATAATATTCCAAGGTCTTTTTGGAACATTGTGAGACATCAAAGGGTCTTCTCGATTAACTAAGTCATAGAGTTATGACTCAGTTTAACTCTTCTGACGGCCGTCAAAGGAATTGACGCTTCAACGATTGTTGTTTGATTCCAAAAGGATCCTTAAGTTAGGTGTGCGGAAAACGCCTTGAATTTTAATGTGAGTGGGGGGTATGATCAATATTTTTCAGTTTATACTGGAGGTTTGCCAATAATTCGCAGCCACTTTGCAAATTGGAATTTTTTAAATAGGTTGATAACAAGAAGTGTTAGATACGCTCATTAGCTGCGGCGTTCATTGCTCTATGACCAAAGTAAACTGTTTGTAGATTTTCAAATTGTGGTATGAATTATTCCGCATCAAATATTGGAAAATAGCCATATTATTATCTTCCACTGATTGCTGTGTTCGTCTGAATAAATGAGCGTACAAATTCACGGAATAAATACATTTTCATCAAATATTTATCGAATTTTTAAAATATTTTTAAAATTTATTTTCAAGATACGTTTTTCTTAGGGTGGGCACAGCTTTTCAGTATTTATGGACTACACGGCACTGCTCATTAGATATGTACCTGGTGAAAGACCACCACTATGAATCTACACGATGCTTGAATTGGAGTTAGCCGTGTTTGATAATAATAATATATAAATAGTCAGATTCTTCCCAACATTACTCTTCTTCATCTCCTTTCTTTCCCCACCCTCTTCAGCCTCTTAAATACCACATTTGGCGATACCATAGTGACAATGGCTCCGGACGGAATAGAGCATTTGCCACAGAAAAGCTGTTGGACTCACGGTTTAACACAGAAAGGATTCTCTTTTCTATGGTTGAAGAAAACGTAATTTTATATTATCTTCGTAATTACGAATAAATATAATTCAATATACACACAGAATTAACAAAAATAAATACAGGAAGAATGCATAATACCAGAAAGTAATAATTAATTACCTACCGCATTTAACCGCCCGGTAAACGACCAGTGTTAATTATTCGTCTTGGCTCCTGTTCGGGTCTGCTCTACTTGTCCGGAAAGTCGATAGATGGCACCAGTCAGCGAGAGAATGTAATAAAAGGCGGTAAAAAAACCGGGGAAACTTTTTGCACCGGAAGCACCGTGCCGCCATGACAGAACCCTCTTTTGAGATTTTTTTATCTCTTTTGCGACATCAGAGGGAATTTTAAACGGATGTCGCTAGATTGGCAATCCGCTAATTTAAATTTCGAATACTTTTGAGATGGACGAATTTGTTTCAGAATTATTTCAGAAATTTACGAATGGGTGGCTATTTAATTACTTGTGAAGGAATTTGTTTAATGGGACGTTTTATATTTTTAGCGACGAAATTGCATTTGGGTTTTCCAAGGATTAATTCAGGTTTGACCCACATTATAAATAAATCACATTTTCGGAAAGGAGAAATTACGACACAGATGTTTGATAGTTATCGTAGATTGGTTATATTTTTAATTTTTATAATTTATTTTATTGTTTAATGTGAATACAGGTTAGGGTACCCGGCTTCGTAGGAGCTCAAACAAAAAAAAAATCAAAATATTCCTTCCACGGAACATATGAAAAATCTGTAAAAAAATCTTATTTCTTGACAATAATTCAAAGCTCCATAACAGTTTTTTTATATGAATACCGCACAAGAGTTCCAACTGCTCCCAACCGTCTGGAGCCAGTGAGACTCTGGCATCCCCAGTTGGGGAATGTTGTGAGGCTGAAGGTATTGGGAAGAGGAAGGAAAGGGGGAAGAGGAAGGTGGGGAAATACCTGGCTATTCAGATCTGGTCACCAAACACGGCTAAAAGCGATTTCAGATAAAATTTCATTTCTGAATGGTGGTCTTTCACCAGGGCGATACTGTTAATAGGATTTTTTTTTTAATTGGAAATAGTTGCGTTGGTCAAACTCCAGCAAGATATAACTGTGCAAAATTTCGTTGATAAGTAATCAGGTTGTTTTTTTAACTTTATAGTTGAGACGTTTGTTAGTTTTATCTACATAATAATAACATAATCAAATTAAAATCACCTGCTAATAATGTAATTTTTTTTTTTAACATGGGAGGAAGTATTGTGTTAATACTTCTACATTATTTATAGTGTGTTAGTTGTAAGCATTAAATATATCTTGCAATATGCAGCTGCAACTGTAGAAATATATGACGATTTCGGTTTAAAATTGTTTAAGCGCCGGCAAAATGAAATTATTTCATCCAGTAAGCAATCTGTTTTTAAAATCTGAAAATAGTCATGTTACAGAAACCGCATAGAGGGCAAACTAATTTTGTATTCCTACTCGAAAAGGTTTTTAAAAAATCTCAAAGTAAATATGTTTGCAAATCTAAGCATTTTTTTTTCTTCGTTTTCTTTTTCACGTTTTTTGTTTCCTTGCAGGAAATTACGTTCCCTCTTTATCCCGGCAATCAGGAATCTTAAGAGGTCTAGCAAAATTCCTCTCTAATTATGTTCATTTTGTAAAAACATTTTGTAAAGGCAAAAAGACGTTAACGATAGTAATTATGTTTTTTTTGCGGTAAGAGAGCAGACATTGAAGTGTTTTTTATCATTTAACGAGAGAAAGTGTCGTGAAGTTCTCGGTAATCACTCCACGTTTAAGAGAAAACCAAACACTTTGTCACAGTCTTATTGCTGACTGAAGGACTTTCATACTATGTTACATAACACATTAACGTTTTTGAATTAACTGGACTGTGTTTAGAAAAAAGGAATTAACCCAGAAAATCGTGATTTTGGTGGGACAAAAGTGGGTTTTTATAATAATTTGAAAAATATTATTTAAGAACAGAGAATGTATGATCGTTGTCACTGTTATCAGTTTAGAGTTTTTTTTATGAAAGAATGATATTTGGAAAGTGAAACATCATCTTATAATTGTAGAAGAGATGAGAGTTATATCGTTTTTCCTGTCTGTACCTACAATTTAGAATACACTTGAATTTTAAATAACTGAATTAAACTAATACTAAGAAACAGATTTTTGGGAGTTGATTTCTTTCTTCGGGATTTTAATGAGTTGGTAAGATAAAGTGTTTGTAAAATATCTGCGTTATCGCCACTATAATATAGTTAATTCACGTACACACTAGAAATGCCATCCGAATATATTTGAATAGAAACCAATGTGGCCGCTGATTTAGTACCTTTTCGTTCTAGTCCATTTAACACCCGTTCTATCTCTCTTATACTGCTCGATATCGTACTAGTATATCGCCATTATGTTTGATCGAAATGAATATTTCATAATGACGATGAAACGCATTTCTGTATTTGAAATTTAAGCATAGAATGAAAATTTCATAATGACGATGAAACGCATTTCTATATTTGAAATTTAAGCAAAGAATGAAAATTTCATAATGACGATGAAACGTATTTCTGTAATTGAAATTTAAGCAAAGAATTGTAAGACTATTGGATCACAAAACACGCCCACATTGCATTTCTTGTATTCTAATTTATTCTGGTTACCGAACTTTTCCTTAGCAGAATCGATATCTGTTCACGTGAACATGAAAAGTTTGTGTCAAATTTTGATTTGATTTTAGTTTTTTTTTTGTTAATAAATTTAATATAAATCAAATTATATAATATTATTAGTTAAAATATAATCCATTACGTGGACAATTTAAAATGAATAAACGAACGAATGATATTAATCTAACATTAATTAATAAAGGAAGGAAAATTCTTTATTCCCCACTTCTCAGTATGTTCACAGGATCTATACAATATAACACATTGATATAATTCAATAGCAGCCATGTTATTATAAAAAAAGTAAGGAAATATTTCCATTTAATGCGGGGAATTCCTAAGTACCTCACAGAATGAACAACCTATTGTCACAATGATTTTCCCAGTAAATTAGAGAATCTCCGGTAATAAATCATTTTTGGCACTCTAAAAATTGAAATTGGGCAGGAGTTAATAAAATCACATAAATACCTCGTCTTAACGAGGCCTAATCACAGATTGAAATGACCTTGAACGCCGAAACAGCTATCACAATAATAAAAAAACTAGAATACTCGCAGAATTTAAAAATAATTTTAATGAATTTGGTTTAAATTAAAATTATAAAATTTAAAAAAATACGTATATATGGTTTTATGAATTAAACAAAAAAACAATTAATACATGATTTTAGCATTCAAAGTTGCAAGAAAAAAATGCACAGTCGAAATTAAAATAACATGGCAGAACTGGGAAAATTTATTGAGCTAGATGTAGATGTAGGTATTAGAAGACTACTCCTTTTTGTGGTTGTTCGAATTGTTTACGAAATTTTACTTGACGAATATGAGAAAACTTTAACATCTTGGTTATAAAGAAAATAGGATTAACCATCTGATACTTCAGGGAAAGCGTGATGGGTAGCAATGTAGCATATCATGATTTCGAATCTTGCGTGTACTTTTTACGAGTACAGTTCTACTGTAATGTTTTTCTAGGCTGCATTTTGCAAGTTGAATATTGCAGTGGTGATAGTCATCTACCGATGTGAGAGTACAGGAGATTTGATTAAATTATATTATTTTAAACGCCAGGAGTAAATGGTATGTGGTGAGAAGTAAATAATAACAATTATATTATTTAAAAAATGCAAGATTTTAAATAAAAGAAATCAATAAATTAATATGGTCAGGTATTTTTACAGAAAAAAACCAACATCATTTATGCATGAAATAAGTATTTGATACGGTCTACAGAATTAACCTTAAATATCACCAAGTATTTGTTTCTCACAGTGTGAAACCGCTGTATCGGGGAATGGGCAATGTAGTTGTGCTTACGTATATTGCAGTGAAATAATTTATTTTGTCGGGTTTTTCTTCTGGGTTAGCGTAGGTTTATGAGTTGAAGGAGTTTGGAATAGTAGAATTTCAATTTTATGATTTTAAACAAAAAATTTAAATCGTTTATTTTGCGTCAAACTTAACATAAATAAGAAAGCAAAATATATGTATTCTAGCAATTTAATTTAACGTTTACGAAACGTATTTTTTTTTCTAATTCTCTTATTATCATTAATATGAATTTTTGAAAGAGGTAAACAATATTACTGAGTTGTACTCAATGAGGCTCCTGACTAGAGATACGTATAATAGTTGACTTGTAAAGAATGTAAGTAAAGTGTTTGGTTGTTCTTAATATGAAGCATACTCTTATCATACCTTTATTCACAATTTGGTGGATATGATTGCTGAAATTTGGTATGTCATCCAAGAAAAAAATGGAGAAATAATGAATATTGCATAAATCAATACTAGCTTCGTCAGCAGTTAAATTTTTTTATTGTTCACCTAAACTTTTGCTGAACATCAAATACGGTATTTTTACTACAAGCTATTTTTTGGTTTAGCTTCGTGAAATGGAGTAAAAAAATAAATAGAATGCTTACCCCAAAAATTAACCCGAAACCCCAGAAAAAAATATTTTTTGGCATGTACAAAATATTAATTTTAATTTTAATTTTTATAAACAATAATTATTAGCCTGAAACACTCATCCAAATTGAAAAAAACCTTCCGAGAAAAGATAAATGTCGCCGACAGGACTGCATCTGACCGGCAATCAGAAGGGTGCAGGTTCGCGTCCTGTCGGCGACATTTATCTTTTCTCGGAAGGTTTTTTTCAATTTGGATGAGTGTTTCAGGCTAATAATTATTATTTATAAAAATAATTGTTACCCTTTGCGCTATGCACAAAAATCTTGTCTTAAAAACTTTAATTTATTAATTAATATTAATTTTTAGTTCTCACAAATACACAGTAGCAAACGGTTTACTTCGACCGCTCACAAAAATGGTGAAATATTATTATTATATATAATTCTTCGAAGAAGATTTGAACAGTAATCCACTTTAACTATTTAACTTTCAAACCAACAGACACAAGTTTCAGGGAATCGAGTAATTTCAAGTTCTTATTTAAGTTCTGCTTTTAGTTAAAAGTATGTTGTATTATCAAGCGAAATACACGGAAAATGATTTTAATTTACGGTTTGATAACACGTGTCGTTTCAAAACTAAAAAGCGTTCGTTTTTTTTAAATATTAATTGCTCGTGTCATTGAAATAGTTAAAGTAGCACTTTTTGTTATTTATTCTAGTTAACAAGAAGTAAGTACATTATTAGCAAGGGATAAATATTAAAATTATTTTCATCGGTCAGAAGTATATACATGTAGTGTAAACTTTGAATACGCGTACAAAAGCAGCGCGTCAATGTTGCTTTATTCGTATAAACTCCTGTACTTACATTTGTGTAGTTCATAATACTGTCGCTCTGTCGCGAGGGAGACTAACGCTCCGTCTTCAGTAGGCAAAGTCGAAACGACGACGATGCGGTGCGAATTGGCGCGAAGATTCCAAATGGGCGGAATTTCTTGAAGGTGTCCTACGTGACAAATAACAAGCGACAAATAGCGCGTAGCGGCGCGGGACTTCAGCGACGCGATCAGTTGATTTGATATTTTCGCGCTATGTGGACACGACAATGTTTGCTATTTTTTATCATGGTTGAAGAAGAGATGTCTTTATGGGCCAAGTTAATAGAGCTTTTCTTAATATCACAAAAATCGCAAAATACAAATAAAAATGTCTAATATGCTTTCTAAACAAGATAAACCAACGTAAATTAGGGAAATAATGCTAGATGATGCAATTAGGAGTGCCTAACAGACAAACCAGACAGTACCACACACTAATGCAACACTAACTCAAAATAAAACACCTTTATTCACCGCGCTTCAAACATTTTTAACACTTCATACAGCTTATACTTATTCAACTTAGCCCCTTATAATTTCAAACCTAAAATCAATAAACAACATTCACACAATACATATTACTCTACACAAACTAGATCCTTTCCCTTCCCCTCCCTCCCATCATCCTAACCTCATAGGTTAACTTTGTAACTTTTATTTTTTTAATTGAATAATTTAAATACTTAAGTGAAAACCTGTTATTAATTCATTTTTTTAATATTTTTACTGCACATAATAATTACTGTAAACTGTTGGTTTTCCAAATTAAATAAAAATGTTTTTCGAATTAAACTAGCAGAGTTTCCTATATTAAAGCTAAAAAATATTATTAATACAAAAACAATATATATTTATTCCAATTCTTTGAGAAACATATTTCTGTAAAATTTAGTATTTATTATAGGAGTTAATAAAAAAAACCCTTGCGTCCGTCCATGATCAATAGCGGCGACTGGGGTAGCGGGAGCGGGCGATACATGAGCACATAGGACAGCGTTGCCGCCTAGCATCGATTTGCTTTAAATCGCTTTTAAACCGTGTCGAAAGATTGGCGTCCAATTTATTTTTTAAATAGCTAAACGGATGGATCCTAATTTTTTTTTAAACATGTATAGTTCTAGTTAGGTTAATAATTAAATTCTACAGGAGAATTTTCAATACATGAAGAAACAATAAATACAATATTGTCGAAAAGTCTAATTCTTTTGAATAAAACTCAACTTGGGTCAACTATAAAAAAAGGATCAACTGCTTACATTATTATTTTTTTTTAGTTATAACTTCATATGCAACTTTAAAGACAATTTAGAGCTTAACGGCAATATCATTCAAATATCGTTTACACTTTATGGAGACAATTCATTGTTATTTCGGAGCATATCGATCTATAGTTAAGTCACGAAAGCAAACCGAAATCCACCACTTGCGTCGACGTAGTACTTAATTTATTTAATCATTGAAGAAGATAATATTAACACATCCCAAATGAACCACGAAACCGAAAAAACAACAGAAAATAAAAATATTTCAGTCGCATCTGGGACTCGAACCCAGGATCTCTACCTATCCGGGGTAACCGCTTAACCAACTTAGCTAATGAGACCAGTTCAATTTACGCCATCTTCTCCGATATCATAATTTATTGTTCTAACAGCAGATTTATGGTAAATCGTATTTTTAAAGTTTTTGTGTAGTCAGGTGTACAATTTATTTATACATATCCTTGCTTTTATCTAAATCATAAAAAGCAGGCAGAAATAGACATTTTTGTTCTGAATTTCTTTGGCATTAACTATGTAACAATTTCTAAACATTTTATTTTGAAGGTTTTTTTTTTCACAATGTACAAAGTCTTTTCTAATAAATTAAAAAAAAGGAATATATAGTTTAGAATGTGATGCATACAGTATGTAGGCATGACTACTAGAAAATTAAACCAGAATCAGGGAACATGAACTATGAATAGCTTGAATAAAGAGCACCCTGTAAATCACCTTTGTTAACCATGTTTCCTTCTTACTTTGACTCCTCTCACCGTCTCAACTGTTGACTTCACAACAAAGGTTCTCGGTCAAATCTGTAGCGACATTGCATTGAAAGGAGTTTAATAAGGAAGCAGTCACTTTATTACATAAACCACAATAATAATTTCACGATAATCGGAAATATATCAAGGATATTCAGAACCGCTAACACATCCAAGTTTTCATACAAATAATCAACAGGCACTGAACAGATTTTACCAATAAGTGTTATGTACATCGGTTTGAAAGATAACACCGATGTTGCCAATCTTCATAAGATCTTTCCACACTAGGTTCCAGGCATGATATGATTATCTGTAATTTTTAAAATGTTTTGTTTGAGTTTTGAGAGGAATTGCAGGGGTTACAATCCAATTGAACTCTTGCTGCTTTTCATGCAAACGTTGCTAATGTAGTGGCTTAAACATGTACCATGCAAGAAGATCAAATTCCGCTAAAATATTGAGTGTAGTTCCAGAATGAAGATATCTAAGTTCTGAATAGAAAACTACAGAAGCTATGGAAAAAAAGGCTGGGCCTACTATATCGCTGCAGTAGCTCAAGACTGGGATGCCTGGAGGTGCCTTGTCGAGTCGATGGGACCCCGACCCGAATAAGACAAGAAGAAAAGATGAAACGGAATTCAAATTTTTGGTCAATTTCACCGTGTTGTACTTCCGATTAACGAAAATTTAAGATTACTCTGGGCACGCGAACACTCCTACGACACACTTCCATCTGTTTGTCTCTTCAGTGCTCCGAGGCTTCATCAGTAGCGGTTAATCTGCTCTTGACAGGGTATTGTGTCGGTATTGCGCGCAAAAAGACCGAATAGTCAATGTTATTACGCCGATGTATCATGTTTAGAATTCACCGTTCCATTGTTGGGATGCTCCATATGATCAAGTAGCTTCATTCAGCGCTCGCCAGATACAGCATCCCACATTGCTTTGTATGGCTCCAATAAACACATTCAATAATTCAATTGTTACTGCTAATATTCGATTAATAGGTATCAATTCGTTGTTGAAGATAATGTTAAGCCTAGATGAGAATTTATTGGTAATAGTCAAAAGTTTAAAATATTCACTTTAAAAAGAAAGAAAAAAAAATCATTGATGGATGAATACATACTCTAGTATTGTTTAATGTTTCATTTTTACCATAGAAAAATAATTTATTTCAATGTTATCTAGATACAACATCAATTAGTTATTCGGTTGCTTCATTAACATTCATTACAGACTACCTATAGGTAGAACTTAAACATCTCATTATGTGCAATAGAAAAACTACCTCAGAGTTCAATTATTTTAAAAACACGTTTTAAGGATTAATTTCAAATTTATGTACAAAAGAACTATCAGATTATTTAAAAAAATAATATTTTATATGTAGGTGAGTAAATTTAATCAAAGTGTTTTAAATAAACTTGTTGATGACATAATAATTCAACTGTAAGTTAAACCAAAACACCGTTTTCCCGTGATTAATTTGTTTAATTTAAATTTTTAATTATTTTTCTAGTTGAAAATGTTTTGTCGCGTTATTATTTCAATTCTTAACCATATAAGCCCATTTTTTCGCAAAAACTACTCTAACATATTGAAATATAAACGAATCGTGACGTCTTTATAATTTATTTTTAAATTAAGTATTTAACTTTTTCAATTGACACAAGAGAACCACCAGGGAATGAATTCAATCTAAAATTACACGAATGCCAAACAATTTTTCACAATGTTCTTTCCCCCTTATGACATATACAGAAAGTATAAAATATCTTGGCAAAGAAATATACTAAAATCTTCGGTGGGACACTCACATAAATCTTATTACAAGGGAGCTCACAAAATACACGTATTTTTTTTAAAACATCAGAAATATTTTATGTCAAAATGATGTTAAAAAGGTTTACTATGGGCTATGTCACTCCCGCCTCGAATGTGGCATACTTGGTAGGCGATCGGCAACTACTAACCATACGAAACAGTTGTCTAAATCCAAAAAGGGTATTACAAAGACCATTGTAAAAGTCCCCATAAGAAGGCCGACAAAAGAAATTTTCAAATCTTCTGCAGTACCTAAAATATAAATATCTATGCTAAAAATGTTTGAATCAAACAATTCAAAAGTTCAAAAAAAACGGAGAAACTTAATTTTAACTACACAAGAGCGAACCGAAATTACATTATGAATATTCCTAAATTTAAAACTGCTTTTCAACAAGGCATTATAAATATCTCTTCACTGAGCCATGTAATTCTATATTATAATAAAAAAAATGGAAAAGGCAAATGATTTCAAAAATCAAATCAAAAGCTGGCTCAAACAAATCAAAGAAGAAAAGTTATCTATTATCTTGAAAAAAACTTCATGGGAGCTTAAAAAAATCAGTTTTTAAATAAAGCCTAGGCCGCCTCAGTACAGAACCCCCTAGTGAGGACTAAGAAAAACCTTGTAAATTGTCGTATTAGCTTTGTAAAATTTTATTAACTAAATGAAAAAATATGTATTGAAACTAAATAAAAAATACGTATTTGTATTTTTAATAAACATTACGCACTTATTAATGAATACTGTATCGGACGTGATCGCCTCTCCCAGAATGTTATGACGCGGCCATTTTGGTCATCACATTTGTTCTGTATAGATTGTTGATATTATGTTCTAATTTGTAAGGGAATCGGGTGGTATGGAAAATAAATATTGCTTCCCTACCGCTAACGCATCCGATTGCCTATATCTTTCTTAATGTATGTAACGAGCGGTCTGTGACGAGCGTGTTCTCATCGACCGCCCAGAAAATAAATGACTTAAATAAAAACGTCAGCAGTATGGCGGTGTGAGGGAGAGGGGCTTGTCGAATGTGCGCAGGACACGGTGGGTCTGCGCGTGGTAGACCGCCCTAAATAGCCTGCGAAAGCCAGTTCGAGTTAATTAGCCTTCGACCACCCGCCTTACAAGACGCCTTCTCTCTCTTCTGACCACCGCTTTACCCTGGACTTCCATTAGACTACTGCCTCGCACTGGATCCAGACCAAGCAACGTTACAAGGACAAGGCCCGCAAAATTACAAAAGTCGTAAATAAGGGTCTTGTCATTAGTACCGCTCGTCCTTTGCAGAGGGAACGGTAGGTCGTGCTTTCTCCCCTCCCAGCCCTCTCCACAGTTTTGGATCAGCCGCCCCATACAGTTCGTTTGTGTGACATTACGTCTGGTAAAAATACAAAGATTCGATTTAATTATCACATCAACAGAAAGCATTTCTCAAACAAGGTAGGTAACAGAAAGAATTATCAAATAAACAAGATGATAAATAATATTTTCGTCCATCTTTTGAACGAGAGCGGAAAATGTGCAAAAATGAGTAAACACATGAGCCGTGTCTTTTTTATTACAAGTAGATACAAATAAAATCAATAATGCCAATAATAGCTCACAGAAACAAGCTAAATTCCCATATGTTATTGAGTATGAAAAAAAACATGCATTTACATATTTTTTTTAAATCAAGATATGCATAGAAGATCCTTTATTTTACAAGTTTAATGATAATTTAATTTCGGTTATGATTAAGGTCATTGAAATGCTAGTTTTAACGATTAAAGATAGCATAAAAGCATTCTCCTTCCCCACCTTCAATTGATAATGGAATTTATGATAACTATCACCATTTACTGATTGAATTTACGATTATTTTATACATTTGTCACAGTCCATCAAACATCAGCTACATTATTCCAGAATTAATGAAAATGATTCTACATTTAAATTGGACATAAAAATCGTTTTAGCAATATATCAAAAAAGAGTACATCTTTTTATGGATATCAAATATCAAAGTGCCACTTTAAAATATTTAATTTTACACAAATGATTGCTGTTTGGAAAAACGAATTGAAGAATCAGCGTGATGCTTGCAAGTTATATTCATAATTTATTAAATATCAGTGAAAAAACAAGGTACTCTACGTTATTATTTCGCAGTCCAAAATATACATTGCATTTTTAAACTAAACCACAATTTACCAGCTATGTACTGCCAAGAAGGAGAGCAATGAAAACGATTTTTAATTTGGGAAAATGAGTTTTTTCGTTCGGGCCATTCAGCCCTCGATATATTTAAAAGCTAATAGAAAATTTCCACGAATCTCTGGCAAGAAGAGAAGGTTCTGGAACTTCCCTGGAAATACAAATTGAAATCCCTTAAATAGAACGGTTCGTGTATGTTAACCCGAATTCAGCATTGTTGTAGAAATAACCTAGCCCAGGTCTCGCTAGATGGTCCCTACCGACACGTTAAAGTTAAAGGCTCTCTTGTAAGGTGTCACAAAAAAAAAATTAAATCACTTGCACTGAAAATGCTCTAATTATAGATTGACTTGAAATTTTCACTTACGGAAAAATGTTGTAAATTATTTTAAACCACCAACTTGTCATCCATTTTATTGCGATAGTGGAGAATAACTAAATGTTTTCGGACGAATTTGCTTAGTGTGATGAAGTCTCTCGTTCATCTTATGTCAATGGTCTCCACGCTTGAGATTTCCATGTCGTGTAGGAAAACTTTAAAATGGGAAAAGCATTTTATCCCCCCTTTAATGCTTACTTTTCACTTTACCGGTTTTGAAGAGTATTAAACATTGTGAAAAAATATTCTTATGAAGGCTTGAAATGATGTACGTATGATAATAATGAAAATACATCTATCCAAACATCGGAGTGGTAGTTTCTCTCAGAATCGTGATCTTGGCAGTGTTTAGTGACCAGATATGTATAATTAGGTATGACATAGTCCCACTGGTTCCGGGAAGTTGAATTTTTGTGGGGTGGAAAGCATTAAAAAAACAGTATTAAACACCAGAAACATAGAAATTAAGATAATTTTTTTAATGTACTTTCCACGACTGCAAATCAAATTTCCGGTTAATTTTATCACCATTTAAAAAACTATTACATCAAATTAATGTGTTTGGTTATGTTAGTTGAAATAGAGAATATCAATATAAGAGACATCCATATGTAATAAAGGGAAAGAATAAATACCCCAGGGATGACCGTGGTCTTTGTGTTGAAAAATCAGAAAAACTCTTTTAGAAAAATTCCGTTCGAGAGACAAATACTGATATTCTACAGAATGCAATAAAGCGACGAAGATTGTGTTTTATATGGAGAAATAATACCTTAAAAATATTTATCAAATCATTAACATTTTCAAGGTAAAGGAATATTTTTAAACTTCTACTCGTGCACGTTACATTAATTATGTGATTAATGATTTCCAATATTCGTAATGATTCAGCTGTAACTAAATTCTATTTTATGTGAAGATATAATTGAAGATATTTATAATTTTTTGAACAATGAAATATCATAACTATGACCACACCAAGCTAACCACTCAAAAAAATGTTTTCACATATTCGTGTTTGGCAGTTCGTTTTAAGTAAACAATTTTTTTCTAAATTAATAATTTTGATCTGGCTATTTGATTTAATTTTTGTATGTATCTATCATCTTATAAATGATTATTTCTAAAAGTAAAATCTCCATTCCATGTAATTAAATCCCTGCAAAACGTTAAATAGTAAAAAAACATAAAACACACCTTCGTAAAGTTCCACTAATTTCTGACCACCGTTTTGTTAAAGTAAAATATGTGCATTTGAACCATTGTGATTTCGTAAACTTACTTTTTGAATGCGCTAGGAAATCCTCGATCAGTCCAAATTTGTAACTTTTGGATTTATGGATGGATTGAGTTCGTTCAAGAAGCTCTTAGGACGCGGATGGGTTAATGTTACTTGATAGATTAAAAACGCTCATGTTTATCACTCAGATTACATCTGTAATGAATAATATAATGGTCTAGCAAGGCTTTAATTATTGAAAGGCTGTTGTTTTACTGAGAATTTGTTAATAAAAGAGAGTGAATTAGGCTGATTGATCTTACTTATAACTTTCACATTTATGAGCCCCATTCAAAGTTTTGACCTTAGGAATAAGTTACATTATATTTAGCAAGTTTTGTGTCTACAATGTGTACCATTTTGATATCTAGTCGGGGTGCCCTCTATGAGGTTCGTCGGGCCATAGGAAATGTTGAAATATGTCTCTCCGTTTACTGTGTCTTCAATGTGTACCATTTCTACAGCATCCCCAAATATGACATATGCCCCAGGAAACTCGAGGCACACCAGGGCCTCTTTTGTGGAATTAAAGTTTTTAAAAAACAAATCAGTCCCTGGTCATCCCCCCCTTCCCCTCGTTGAGGCTTTAAGCCAGTGCATCTCGGGTCTAGGTGGAATTCCAGCCCAGGGCTCGTTTAGTGTTAAGACGAAAATGGGTACAATATAAGTAACTAGTTACAGCGTAATGAGTAACAGTTTTACCTATGGTAAGTATGCAGGTATGCAGGTTGTACAAAAGATTGTAACGAGTGGTTTAGTACATAATATAATAAAATAAGTAAAAAAAAAGTAGGTATTTACTATTTAAGTACGTAGTTACAGCACAATGGGTGGGTAAGAGATTTATAATTATTATGACAGTGTAAAATATGAACAACGTAAACCGTGTTCATAATACAGCAAACCCTTATTTCGCCCGATTGGGTGTTTTACAGAATATAACAGAATAAACATATATCTTCCGGTTATTATTCATTAGGAACAAACCTTTTGTTTCCTTCCACGCTTTGAACAAATAATATATATATGTATTCCGTAACCCGCAGATCCGTAACGAGATGGAACGGAACAGTTGCAATGTTCAGTGGAACATGACGTATGAATTACGTTTCAGTTTTCAGTTTGGCTGAGTTCGGGCTTTGTATTTTAGATTCGCTCTAAATATTTTTCCAACTGTTACAGAGAATATGACTTTTTGCAATCAGAAATCACATAAGCTGATTAAAATCTATATTTATAATAAGTTTATGTTTTATTTTGTACATTTTCATTTAAGGTGTATAAATTTGTAAAATACGCCTTATAAGGTAATTGCGTCAATCCAAGTACGTTCATTAATTTATAAATTAATTGTAAAATGTTCCATCTGGTATAAGTACGAAAAATGAAAGCCATTTTCTAATATATTCATATTTGACCATATATACCTATATACGTACGAGATATATATGTATCTCGTACAGTTGTATTCCATCGGAGCCTAGATAAACGGTGTTAAAAGTAGATCAACAAAGGTCATTATAATATTACTAGATCAACATACTACGGGAAGAGGTGATTAAGTAATAGAAACTGGTAAATTTATATTCCAACGTTGCTGTATTGTGCAGTTATTCAATAATAGAATATTTTCTATAACAAAAAAGGTTCAATCCTAATAAATCAACAAAAACCAGATTGAAAATAAAATAATTTGTTTTTAAGACACACATTGCCTTCATTTTTCCAAAGTATTTTATTTTTCAGGGTAAAAACCCTTCTAATCGCTTTTCAGACCTAAACAGTTAGTTAAGAGGTACTCTTAATTTCATTAATCACGAATCATTAATTAGAATAAATACTTGAGCCACTAGCTTCAGTGTGTATGCCGTCTTAAAAATAAATCTACAAAGTAAGAAAATTTATTAACAAGTAAAAATCTGAAAAAAAAAAATTTGAAGAATGATGACATTAAATAAATTCTTTTATAATACTGATAAACTAATGAAAGGGCATTATATAATTCAAGGCCTCGTACAATAAACAGAGTTATCATTATTTAATACGCATTTGAAATAATAATTTAGTTAAAAGAGATGATATGTAGGAGTTTACGATAGATCATTATTTTATATACATGCTTACTTGAGATAACTCGTTTTCTAAAAACAGATTTAATCAAACCAGAAGATTTTTTAATTTAATTTTTTTGACAATCGTAAAAACGATGATTTTTTATCCCCATCGCATCATTTCACCCTTTTTGATTGTATCAATATAATTCCCCCGCATTGATATAAGATAGAATACTTATTAAATTTATTCAAAAGTCACAAAATTAAATTGGTTTTATTTTATTTATTCTTAAATTTAAAAACAAAACAAAAAGATTAGCCACTCATCTCACTAGGAAAGTCCTGTGTTGAGTTGAGCTGTTTTTCAATTTTATTTAAACAATAAATAATAATAATTAAATAAAATCACGTAAATAGTAATAAGTAAATAATAACTGGAAGGTAAAAAAAAAATAAGTAAATAGTAATAAGTAAGTAATAATAATTACAATATCGGGCATACATATGGTTTCAACATTGATTAAAACATAAGAGATAATATGGATAAAGCGAAATCACTTCTCTCAGCTAACATAGAATTTTTGTACATTATTTTACATAAATTTAGCGTATCTTTACATGAAAAATTCCTTTGTCCAAATTATGTTCTGTTATTTGCCAGCTGATACATTAGAGAAGAATCCAATCAAATTATAAATGCGAGATCCACGATATTCGAGACCAACTTCTCAGATTTTAATTAAATACTTTCCTTTACAAAGATTGACCTTGGAAAAATGTCAACAGGTTAGAATTTTTCAATTTTACTATACCGTTAAAAATATTCATAAATAAATACCGGGAATTGCTAGAACATTCCATCCATCAATGTTTTTAAATGATTTGTATAGTTATGTTCGAATATTTATTATTTTTGTTATTTGATCCGTTTAAAAATAAGCAGCCAGTGAAAATAAATTATCTGTTTTTTTTTTTATAATTCTGGCATAAATAGAACACGCTTACACAATCCTAGATTGAATCTTGAGAAACCAGAGAACTTAAAATAAAATTCTTACATTGGGAATTTCAGATTATTTATTTTCCCAGCGGAAAATTAATATATTTTTAACCGTATTTACTAGAAATTTGGTTCTTAAATCGTCCGTTATATCTATTATTATATATCAAAAGGCAAGGATTATTTAGACATATTTCGAGAATTTTAGTTGTAATTCCTATTTGTAAAAAGTTAAATAAGATCAGTAAATCCTCAGTATATAGTGTACATTGATAGTATATAACGAATAAAATAAAAATCTCACCTAAAAATTCAACAATGACCTTCATTGTACCTTTCAATCTTTACGAATGCGAACAGTAGCTGATTTAACGTTTCTACATAATAATATCGACTGTACCGAGTTTCTGTGTCTAATTAATTTCAACATACCTTTGAGACGTACCCGCCATACAGAACTATAAATTCGACGTGCATAGTTACAAATCAAATGCAGCTGCAAATACGCCAATTAACCGTGCTCTCATTCATTCAATCACATTTACCTAGACAACTCTAACATTGTTTGTTTTTTTTTGGAATTGCTGGCCACTTTTTAAAGGAGCATCTTGATAATTATATAAACTTCTTAATGCGCATACATATGGCATCACTTCTATAATAAGTGAATCATCACTTTACACACCTACAAACACACACACACAAACTAAATATGTATAAATAAGACATTGAAAGCAAACATATCATAGGTAATTTTAAGTTCTACAAATTGTTTCTAACTCTAACCAATGTACAGTTTAGTTTCTGTTATACTACTATGTCTACTAAATTAATAAATAAATACTCATACCGTAGTTTAGTTCGATTAAAAAACGTATCAAACAATATTACTAATTTAATATTACTGTTAACGTATTTTCTTGTCTCTTTTGTTAATACTACGTTTTTGTATAATATGTCCGGCTGTGTATTGAGCATCATATATAACATAGACGGCCAAAGCGTAGACCGCGGTCGACTAGTCGATCGCGTGTAACTATTTAGTCGCCCGCCTGTCGATATGTACACATCTCTGACGCCCGTCCTACAAAGCTTGTGAGACAAATCGTGCGACAGAAACATTTTCTGCCATGAATGCAATCAAAACAAAACATCGCTCCCGTTTGACAGATGACCATTTGACAGCATGTTTACGAATAGCTATAAGTACATATGAACCACAATATGAAAAGCTTGCCGAAAATATGCAATGTCGTGTCTCCAGCGCGTTCTCTGATTCGAAATAAAAAATAACAGTTAATACGGATTTACAATAACATTGTTTGGATTAATAATAATAAAAAAACGTATTGTTTTATTTATAAATTATAAAATTGACGGCCTTCATGGTCGAGGAGTAAGGCTCTCGACTACGAATCCGAAGGTCGCGGGTTCAAATCCCGGCGTGCGCAAGTAAATTTTATTTATTTAATTTGTGCTGTTTCACAATTAATTTATTTAAAAATAATATATGGTATATTTGCGCACGTTCCAGAGTGGTAGATACGGTCAGTATCGCCCTGGTGAAAGACCAACATTCAGAATTGAAACGTTGCTTGAAATGGCTTTTAGCCGTGTTTGGTGACCAGATCTGAATAGCCAGGTATTTCCCCACCTTCCTCTCCCCCTTCTCCTTCCCCTCCCCAACTTCTTCAGCCTCACAACATTCCTCAATTGAGCATGCCATAGTCTCACTGGCTCTAGACGGTTGGGAGCAGTTGGGACTCTTGTGCGGTGTTCATATAAAAAACAATTAGTTTTTAAGAAAAAATCTTTTTTTCTCTTATTAGAATAACTTGATATTGAATATGTATTATTATTATTATCTATGTTTATTTTTATTAAACTTATTCTTAAGTTTAAATTACTATTTTTCTTATGATCACCTAACACATAAAATGTTGGTAGACTGCCGTCTATAACTTAAAAAATAGTCGATCGTAGTGGTCAAAAGTTTGGCCACCCCTGATATATAACATGAACATGGTTCCACCGCAGTTTTGATTCACGAAGTGAATATATTATATTGTCTGTTATATATTTATTTGAATTTATGTTTTGTATTGTATTTATATTGCCGCATTACTATATAACATAATGCGTATTATACGGATAAAAAATCAACTCAGCCACTGACCGGCCATTACGCATTATTTAAACAATTTGCGATATTTTTCACATAACTTTCACAAAGCCAGCAATATTACAAGAATAAATCAGTAGAACAATGTTAATAATTTTTTCAATGGTAATATTTCGACGCAATTCCATCACAATTTGCCGAAATAATTTCGCAAGTACAAATAACGAAAATTTCCACAAAATATTTGTACAAATTTTAAAAGGCTAGTATGATTCTAAGAATCACTTGATATAATAATCGTAGCTGCCGACGAATTTAAAAGTTCGAAATTTGTTATGAAATGCCTTGAACCAATCTCTCGCAAACTTATAAATACCGTCGACGCTGGAAAGAGTCACCGCGGCAGTCAGTTTTCATATTCGGAAGAGCATTCCTTGCACCGTCTGCCGGCGAATATTTTTACATAAATGCATACAAATACTCCTTCCATTACCATCGATTTATGCATTTTTTGCCTTTCTAACCTGTTCCCACAATTCAGTCGGTAATATCACGGTATTCACTCGGTTAGTCGGGAAATTGGAATGAAAAATGTCGAGAGCAAACCGAATTTATACAGCTTTATTGTCTGTTGATCATAAACCAACGTACAATTAAAAAGAATTCGTTTTTGGCGATCCGTTTGGGCGTATTTAGTTTTAAATGTGAAAAAATATAATTGAACTTTACTACGCACGGCCCGATTCGTTGGGAAAATGTCGAAATTTTGTTAAACTAACTAACTAACCATCACGCCGTTTCCCCGCAGGGGTAGGCAGAGAGGACGGACCGCCAAACAACTCGATCTTGGCATACACCTCTTGCTTCATTCACATTCATACATCGTCTCATACATTCTCTTCTATTATTCTGACTTCTGACATGGCCTGACTCAAGTATTTGATTCACTTGATCGTGCGATGTCTTCCTCGGCGTCTCCGGCTTCTTCTTCCATTCACATTCGCGTCATACATTCTTCTTACACTCCTTTCTTCGTTCATTCGCTCTACATGCCCAAACCATCTAAGCGTCCTTTCTTAATCTTACTTATTACGCTTACATCAGCCTTGCATTCTTTATGAATTTCAATATTTTTCACACGATCATACATGGTTTTACCACACATTCGTCTCAGAGATCTCATTTTTACGGCATTCAGTTTACTTTCATCCTTCTTCTGCCAATTCCATGCCTCACTGCCATACATCAGGGTTGGTATCAGCACTCCATTGTGGACTGCTAGCTTCGCTTCTTGGACAACGTTTTGTTAGCGCCAACCGCGTTCAGTCCTCTGTTAATGGAGTTTCCTGCAGTCACCCTTCTTTCAATATCCCTATCAGTCTTTCCATCTCTCGTAAACATACTTCCCAAATATACAAACTCATCGACCTGCTCCAAGTATTCGTCATTCATAACTATATTGCACACTGTTTTCGCAATCTCTCTTTCAAACACCATGACTTTAGACTAACTTATATTCATCATTAGCTCGTTCTTCATGCATACTTCATTCATCCTAGATACGAGGGACTGTAGATCTTCCACACTGTTAGCAATCAGCACCGCATCATCCGCATACAACAGGCAACATACTTTCAGATTACTCATTTCCGCGCCCAAGCCCACCTCTTTCAATTCTTGCATACAATTATCCATGTATAGATTGAATAACCACGGTGACATTACGCAGCCTTGCTTAACACCTTTTGTGATGTCAAACCACTCCGTAAAATCACTGTTTACCCTAACACATGCAACGCTTTCCTCGTACAGAGACGCGATTGCCTGTATGAGTTTCGTATTCACTTCATACTTGGACAATACCTTCCATAATTTTTTCCTATCAACTCGGTCGTACGCTTTTTGTAGATCTATTTGTTCAAATTTTTATTTTCCATGCCACACGTATTTTGTTTTTAAGCCCATTAATTGCCACATTTTTTTCAATGCATGCGTCTAGTGGTTTTTTTCTGTGTGTACAAAAGAAAATTAGCTTTTATGTGACATAAAAATGCTTTTCACGAGAGCGTCAGATTAACGTTATTTTAATTTTTTATGTTAAAAAATTTAAACAAAATCTTGTACAAGTGTAACAGGGAATTGGTTAATAGGATTTTACAATTTCTGTCAGCTTTCCTTTAATAGTAGTTCTTTATTCCAGAAGGTATTCAAGGTAGTGGTTGGCGAAGCGGCTCGGTTTAGTGATCCGGATCACTAAATCAGCTCTCTGTAAAGACAATCCACATGAAAACTGGGCGAAAAAAGTATCGTGTAAGAGCGTCTTAAGGACGTCTTTAGGAGGGTCAAGGGAGCGAGGAGAGGGCATGGTGCGGGGGAACGCGAACCGTCGTTCAATCAAGCCGGATCACCGAACCGGTACACTACAAAGAGCTGATTTAGTGATCCGGCTCACTAAACTGAGCCGCTTCGCCCACCACTAATTCAGGGGTAGTGCAATGTTTTAATTGCAATATTTTAAATCCTGAAAATGATTCAGTCGAATTGAAACAAGTCGACGTATTTATACAAAAATATAAGCGGATACAAACAAAGTGTCTTTTCATTTAATTCAAGCATGGTTTTTATTATACTTAACCTTTTCGATAACAAGTATTATTATTCAAATGAAATGAATGTCTTGACTTTTGGGGGTTGAAAATTACTCGGTACCTAATATAATTTTACTTTGTAGTACTGTGATATGCCGGAAATTACTACAGCGATTATAAAAACGCTTACAAAATATTTCTTGTGAGGAATTTGGTAAATTTTCTGTAAAAATAAAAATTTATTTCATTAAAACATGCTTAGGGCGAGGTTAACGTAATGCACCCTATAGTGGAACAACATTTCCGACTAGAAAATAACAAAAAATATTTATTTGCATCACTTTGAAAAAACACATATTAGCAAATTTTGCAGAAAATTTATTTAAAGGTAATATAATTTATTTTAAAACGTGTTATGATTCTTTTTGTTTTCTTTGTATCTTTATTTACCCAAATTCCTAAAATCGAGTTATTTCCAGCAAAATAAACAAAGCCTTTCAACTTTTTGTTAATTTCAGTAAATACTAAACAATAAAACGAAAAATATTATCTAATAGGTCAGTTATACAAAGGAAAGAATAAACAAGAGAAATTTCCTATGGAGAAGGTATTTAAAAAGGTTTTTATAGGAGAATATTGTTCGTATAAGGGTACAAAAAAGATAGTTTCTTTATTGCTATCTCCTCTGAAGCGGACACTCCAAGTTTACTCGGGGGCTGAAAATACAAATTGCCATTTCGTAATCTTCTCTATTCGTAAGAGTAGGTCACAGAGATGCTGCGACTGCAGAGGCTGTGTAACATTGGTTACATTTTAAAAATCTTAGTTTGGTTTACTTCTTGTGATAGGAAAAGCTGTCCATTTTGTTTTATGTGATTCCATGCATTTTTAATGGATGTGATTCCAGACAGTTTTATTTTATGTGATTCCTTGCAGTTTTCTTTTATGTGATTTCATGCACTTTTTTTATGTGATACCATTATTGTATGTGATTTTCGACAGTTTTATTTTATGTGATTCGATTCAGTTTTATTATATCATATGATTCCATACAGTTTCATTTTGTCTTAATTCATGCAGTTGTATTTTTATGCAGTTTGAATATATCATTGGTAAATCTTAAATTGAAATACGATAACTCAGTGGTTGGAGTGTTGCCCGAGTAAGACATAGGTTCTAGTTTGATTCCCAGATGCGACCGAATCCTTTTTTTTATTTTCTGTGTTTCTTTATGTTTCATGTTTCACATGAGATTTGTTAATATTATCTTTAATTTCATGACGCCAAAGCTTTCAGGTTGACAGTTATTTTACGAAATAATTTTCATCGTATGGCCTCAGCTTCGCATTCTCGCAATCGCATATAGGCCGGAATAGGGAGGGATTTTCCGCATTCAATCCAGATCAGATAATATGCCAATCCAGTAAAAGCCAAGTATACAGACTTGTCTACCTTTGTTACTCGGCCGGGGTTATCTAGACAGCCGACTTAACTAACAATAAGATCAATTAGCGAGGATCTTCAGATACAGAAATATCATCGAGATAGGGGCGAGGCTAAGAGGAGTGCTGGGGAGAGGGGCTCTTTTTTAACTTAATCACGCAACGTCAAGTCACGTCACGGGATGTCACGTAGCGTTTATATTTACATATAAACAGAGATAAACTTTTTCTTCTATAATTAATTGCATGAATTGTATTTCGAATGAGGAAGGGGTCAGAAAGGAATATCTAGGTCTGCGAGTCAAGTCTAGAGCCTCATGAGTCGCTATGTGGACCAAATCAATCCCACCGAGGAATAAATGGAGCAGGCATTTTATACACCATAAACATATATCTTATTCCCCTATTGTCCTACTTGGGTCGGGGAGCCACCGCATGCGCTACGTCAACGGCATCCGTCCAACTCTGGAGTTGCTTCTCCCACCCGTGTCTGGGGTGACCCACTGAACGTCTTCTATCTGGAATAGCACTAGTCTGCCAAATGTTTAAATTCGACCTCCAAAGCCATTTTCACTTCTCAAAGTTTTAAAATGACTTTGAACGCCGAAACTGTCACAAAAAAAATTTAAATACTTGCAGAACATAATAACTACATTATTATATTTGATTAACTATATATTTATAAAAAAATAATGGAGTTCTACGAAATACACAATAAAAATTATATGATTTAAAAGATCCTTCGTATAAATCAATATTTAATATATATAAAAATCAATGTAAGTTTTCAAGTTAAGATTTTCTCGAAAATTACTTTCAATGAACTTAGCACAGTTTGTTTTTTATTAGTGGCGGGAAGGTTTAGTTTGAATGAAAT